>VDFB02191093.1:0-64847 GCA_007258455.2 Sequoia sempervirens | reverse complement strand
ATTCGGCAACATCCTTTGCCCAAGATAGATCAACAAGGAGCTTTGCACCCCTATCTGGTCATGCAAAGAAGTCAGCCCTTGTAAAAGCTCAAGTTAAGGCATCTGGTAAAAGGAAGAAGGATAAGAGCACAAGAGTGTATATAGCTATTTTAGAAGATGAAGAGATAGAATCTAATGAAGAAGTTAGAGAAATAAAGCATATGGGAACCCAAGGAACAACAGTCACTAAGGACAAGCCCTTCGATGAAAAAGAGAAAGCAAAGAAGAAAGTAAAAACTGACAAACTAGGTATGTCTGTAGAAGTTAAGAGAGGCATAATTAAGGATGGTAATCTTAAGCCCCTACATGAAGTGTATGGTACCTTTGATAGTGTTGATCAAAGAGCTCTTGAGGAGGCTACAATACAATATTTGAACAATTTCAATATGGCTCTTGTGGAGATAATAGCACAATTTCCTAAGGAACTATATGAAATGTTGGAGATGAGGAGAGTTAGTGCCAGAACTGAAGAAGAGCAGCTAAGAGAATGGATTCTTGTAGACCTATGTGTAGTAATGTCAATTGAGGAAATGAATTTAATCCTAAACGAAGCAAAAAGAGACTTCAAGAGAAAAACAAGAGTAAACAAGCTTATGATTGGTAGGACTGAAGAGGTAGGAAAAGAGACTGAAAAAATTCTGAAGGAAGTTTTATTAAAGAACATAATTGATGTTGTCTCTGAAGAAGTGTGTAATGAAGATATGTCATCTAGTCCAGTAAATGAAGAGGTTATAGTTGAGGACACTCAGATTCCTCTTGATGTGCATGATACAAAAGTACCTATTGAGAATGTAGCTCCTAAAGCTATTTTGGTTGAAGAAAAGGAGATATCAGCTGAATAAGTTAAAATTTCAAAAGAAAAGAAAAAATTTGTGGCTAAGGAAATAGTGGTTGAGGAAAAGAAGGTTGAAGTTAGGGAAGTTCTAGAGGAAGCAAGAGACACTGTAGAGGCACTGAAGAAATTTTTGGAAGAGCAATAGGAAGAATTTGATCTTGAATTGGGAGAAGGTCCTATTCATTTGTCTACTTTGTCTCCAATTCATAAAATGAAAGTTGCATCATTTGCACAGGCTAAGGCTAGGGAAGAAATTTTGAAGTCTCACATTGAGGACAATGAGTTATTGAGCCTTGCATCTGGTATTCTGGAGAAGATCATGCCTACTCATGTTAAGGATCCATTCGGTTCTTCCTTTGGTGAGCTAAAGAAACTTATTAATTCAATAAGTACTCATTTTGAGTCACTTGAGAAGTCAGCTTTGTTCAAGGTACAAAAGGAGTTTGAAGACAAAAAATTCAATAGGTTGAAAGGAATGATAGCTAATGATAAATATTTGTTAGCTACCCATGTGAAGAATGTTTATAGTTCACTATCTAAAGGTGGAAATATCTATAAGTCATGTTTGTATTTGTCTAAACTTACTGAGGACAATGAAAAGAAGGTTAAGGATCATGAGAAATAGTTAGCTGCTATTTTTGATGCCTTTGATCCTTTAACTATTTTTTTTGGAGAACAAGAAGGTCAAGTTATATCCTTACTTGACAAGATAAAGAGTCTAAAGGATGATAATGACAGAGTTGTTAAAAGAGCTGGTGAACTTAGAGGCCTAATTAGTCCAAAGATGGAAACCATGTTGAATGCCTTGAAAGAAGCACAAGTTGCTATGGCGGTCAGTGATCTAGTGAACCTTGAATCTACATAGATGCATTCTTAATTATTCTATGGTCACATGTCTATTCTGGAGAGTCTCAAGAAGGGTTGAGACACAAGCTTGAACCTATTGAAGGCCAATTTTGTAGATATTTTCAAGTTTGTGTAAAACAAGTTTGTACATATGCAGTTTGAAGTTTTTGTTTGTTCATAGAAATTATGTATGTGGATTCCCCATATTTTCAATTGATGTCAAATGGGGAGAGTAGAATAGTGAAAAAAGTGTATTCATCTAAGGGGGAGTTGTAGTTTTGAGTTGTGGATGAAGATCTTTTTGGATTTTTTGTTGGCAGTGTATTTATGTTGGTACTCATCCAACACTTAGTCATTTTTCACTAAGTGTTGCCATCAATGCCAAAGGGGGAGATTGTTGGCAAGATACACTACACATGTTTTCTGGTGTTGTCATTGATGGAAACCTTTGCCAGTAATTCGATCCGCACATTGCAATTTTGTCATACCGACAGACATATTGAAGATCAGTGATTATCTATTAAACTAGAACATAGCATCTAGTAGATTTATGTTCTTCAATTCATATGAAAATTTTCTGTTATTATTTCATGTTGTGGATCCAAGGGAGGATTGTTTGATTCTTAATTAGTGTTATCTACAAATCTTTGAGCCTCGTATCGATTTGAATGTAAGTTAGAAGGTTCGGTTACTAATTTTTTGTTCATCAGTATATGAAGGACAACTTGGTGAATATAGTGTGTCATAGATACTTGAGGAGTTTTTTTTAAGTATTTTTGCATTCAAGCATTTTGATTTGGGCCCTCACTATGTTGTGGCCAACTTTTGTGGATGCGCATTGAATATTAAATCCTTAGTAGTGGATATATATAAGTTATCGATTATATCATTTTTATGTATGTATGTTGCAAATGTTAGAAGGATAGTAGAGCAATTATGGATAGTTTCACTTGTGCATTAAGGATTTTTTATGTGAGTTGAAGAAAAACAGAGTAGAAGAAAAGAATCAGTCAGAAGGTCCAAAATTTGATTGTTGAGCCTAACCGGAACTGTAATAAGACATTTGTGGATGCTACTTTCTCAATTCAAATCCTTGGACATATTCCAAACTTTTTTTGTAAGGCAGTGAGCCTTTTCAGTTTTTGAGCAATGAGCTCTAGGCAATGTGATTGAATGCAAGTTCATTCTCATTTTCCAATCTTTCATTTTGAGTATACTCAGAACAATATTGTGGATTGACCTCCACCGTGGTTTTTCCCCTAATAAGGTTTCCACGTAAAAAAAATCCTTGTGTTATGGTATTCTGGTTACTTGTCTTATGTGCATACATCTTTATTTTGGTTGAATTTTTTTAGTACTTTAAGGATCAAATAAATAAAATTAAAATTTGCGCAACACTGATTCACCCCCCCTCTTAGTGTTGCTTGATTCCAACAGGTATTAATGACCAAGGTGACTTTGTATCCATTGCTTGGACTTTGATTCTACAAAAAAAGAATATATTTTCTCATACCAGACATACAAAAACTTTGTTTAAAGTATATAGTCGTGTTGTGTTTAAAACTTTGTAGACTAGTCACATAGAGAGGTATAGAACACCTAACATGCAACTACTTCACAAATTGTTTCAACACAACTTTCATACATTCAATAAAGCAAGTATTCGCCATGGTAGTATTACAAAAATATCTTACAAACATCAAATAGAAATGATGCTCAATTGACCCCAATCCTTCTTCTCCAAATCCTTATGGACATCCTCGAGAGATCCTGGGAATGAGTCAAAAAAATAAATCACATAAAAATAAGACTACAAAAAGATAAAAACCAAGTTGTAGTATCACTAGCCATATTTGTTTGTGGTGGGGCTATTATCTATTGTTGATCATGTCTATCATAGGAACAGATATGTTAAGGAATATCTCAGGATGTTATTGGTGATTTGTCAAAAGATAGGTTTGTGATACTTTGGCCTTGTTTCCATCTATTTTGTAATCAAAGCTTTGTGATTGTTTGCTTGAAGGTTCTAGCTTTTGATGTTTGCTTTGTTTGTTTTGTTTGTTTTGTCAAAGGGTGAATGTGACGATTTGTTTATTATGGGTGAACATTTTATTGTGGATTGTGATGATGGTATAGGTCTTTTTTATTTTTCTAAGTTTTTATGATGTTTTTGTTGTTTTCAAGGGACTAACCTAGGGCCTCGGGGGCTCATCAAAGATAAGCCTTGCCTACATTGTACACATAGAGGCTCATAGTTTACTTGGTTTTTTGAATGTTTTTAACCTTTTCTATTTTGTGAATGATTTTGGATTCTATATTTTGTGAGTTTTTTTTTGGATTTTGTATTTTTTGACTAAGTTGACAATAAAGCATGATAGAAACCTTTGGGGATTGATCTAAGGTCTCAAAGGATGGTAATCCTTTCCTACGTTGTACATGTAGAGAGCATGTAGTTTGACCGTTTGACTCAAAGCATACGCTTGTTTTTAGAAATAAACAACATTGATAATCTAGATTGATATTCCACTTTTGTTTCTAGAGGATATGTTGTGGGAAATCTAATTGAAATAGCTGCAAGGTTCAAGAAAATGTTGATAGATTAGATTGTTTGAGTGAAGGAATAACCCAATGATGTTTTTTTTTAAAAAATTTCAAATGTTTTTGATTTTGTTATTTTCTATATATATATATATATATATATATATATTTTTTCTAACTATGATAGGACATTCCAAGATCTAATCCATGAATAGCTTTGGGAAGTTGCCCCCAGTTGGATACAAGATGACTTTCCTCAATCAGAAACAAGCCATGGTTGGATACATGTTTTATTATGAAATGGATGGGTGGGTGCTATGGAGTTATGATAGATAATGATGTAGGTTTTATTCAAACATAGCATCTATTTTCTAGGTTTTCACTATGGTACATGTTCTAGGAGCGCCACAAAGTGGTTTTCACTCCAAGAATGTTTTATTTCTCTTTACTATTTTTCTTGCTTTTTATTTTTTTGTATTTTTATCCTTTTTTCCATTTTTTTGAAATTTTACCGTCTTGCCTGGGGTATTTTGACATGCTTCATGTATAGAACTTCTTGAGGTTGTTGTTGTTCAGTGATTTGGCCAAAGCTTCTCCTTCAAGAGTAGCCAACTGATAGGCCCTAGATCCATAGCTTGTTGTGATGAAAAACGGGCCTAACTAGTTGGGTTCATATTTTCCTTTGTTGTCCTGATTGAGTTGTACCTTCTAATTCTCCTTGAGGACCAAGTCACCAATGTGAAAGTTTCTATCTTTGATTTTCTTTTCATAGCTTCACTTGAGCTAATTCTGATAAACCTATAGATGGTTTGACATAGTCAAATGCCTTTCATCTAGGAGTTCTAATTCACTAAGCCTGGATACCCTATATTCTTCATTGCTAACCATGCCTTTTAATAAGACTCACAATGAGGGGATTTTGACCTTGATAGGCAAGACAACCTTTGATTCATAGACCAAGGAAAATGGTGTGGCACCAGTAGGTGTATAAATGTTGGTTTGATAAGCCCATAGGGTTGGGTTTAGCTGCAAATGCCAATCATGGTTGGTATCATTGACAGTCTTTTTCTGTATTTTTAGGATTTTTTTGTTAGATGCCTCATCCTAACCATTTCCTGAGGAGTAATAGGGTGTGGAAAATCTATGCAAGATAGAAAATTGGGAATATAGCTCTTGGATGTCCTAATTTTTGAATGGGGTTCCATTATCTGTTATTATCATTTGGGGAATTCCATACCTGCAGATGAGATAATTCAAAATGAATTTTAATATGTGTTTGTCGGTGATATAGGTCAATGGAATTGTCTCTATCCATTTAGTGAAGTACTTTGTTGCTGTGATAATGAATTTGTGCCTGTTAGATGAAGCGGGTAATATCTTACCTACTAGGTCTAATCCTCATTGCTAGAAAGGCCATGATGTGGTGATGGGTCTCAGTTCCTGTGCTGGTGCATGAACCAAATCACTATGCTACTGGCATTGATGACACTTTCTAGAATATTGAACACAACACTACTCCATGGAGGGTCAGTAGTACCCTGTTCTTAGCAAATTTTGGACTAGATTAGGTTCGCTAGGGTGGGATCTAAAAATACCTTTGTGCACCTCTTGTAAGGCTATTTGTGCTTCTTCTACGCTAAGACACTAGAGTAACATACCATCTAGACTATGATGGTATAGGGTATCTCCTAGGATGGTAAAATGGGAAGTTTTATGGGTGAAGATTTTATTTTGAGTGGTGGTTAGGTCAAGTGGTATGATACTATGCTGGATGTAGTCAAAAGTATCTTGGTACCATGGGGAGTTAGAACCAAAAATATTACATACCAGTTTTGATTCTGGGATGTCAAATGTAGGTATGAGCAACTATTCTATGAGGAACTCATACTTAGGAACATTTTGTGGAATATCAAATAGTGAGCCTATTGTTGCCATTGTGTCAATAGCTCTGTTATTGATTTGAGGAACTTGGTCAAAGGTTATTCTAAAAAGGTATTCCTTGAAGTTTTCCACCATCCTTTTATATGGCATCAATTTGTCGTCTTTTGTCTGGTGCTCATTGTTCACTTTTCTGATCACTAGCTGAGAGTCTCCAAAGACATGTAGCTATTTTATTCTCTATTTGAAAACCTTTTTTAGTCCTGTGATAAGAGATACATATTTTGAGATATTATTTGTGCACGGGAAAGAGATCCTGTAAGCCTTGGGTATACTATCTCCCTGTGGTGTGAGAAATAGAACACCTACTCTAGAGCCATGTTGAGTATGGGACCTATCAAAGTATAGAGCCCAATGGCCTATTTGTTCTGTCATTAAGATACTCTCATCTAGAAATTCCACTATGAGAGGCTTATGATCATCTATGGGTGCTTCGACCAATTGGTATGTTATGATTTATCCCTTTATAGCTCTTTTATCCACATACTCTATATCAAATTCACTCAGGATCATCACCCATTTGGCAATTTGGCCTGTTAGGGCTGCTTTTGCTAGTAGGTACTTGAGTGGGTACACAACTAAGAGATACACTCTTTCAATGGGTGAGTAGTTTATTTCATATCCCACTAGTGTTCTACTAATGTAGTAGACTGCCCTTTCTTTGTTGTTATCATCTAGCTAGAATAGGAGAGCTCCCAAGGCTACTTGTGTGGTAGACACGTAGAGTATCATTTCCTTTTCTAGAATAGGCAACATGAGTATAGGAGGAGTAATTAGGTACTCCTTGACTTGTTGGAATGATTGGTCACATCTCCCATCCCATTTGAAGGTGATTTCCTTGTGTAGGAGATGTTTGAAAGGGTGGAATTTGTCTGCCAATTGTACGATAATTGCCTGATGGATTACAACTTTCCCTGTAAACTCAGTTATTTTAGTGTTTTTGGTGGAGGCATCTCTATTATAGCTTTCACTTTTATAGGATCCAATTCAATCCCTCTTCTTGACACTATGTATCCCAATAGCTTTTCAGATGTAACTCCAAACACACATTTCTTAAGGTTGAGTCTCATATTATATTGTTCAAGTTGATCAAACACCTTTGCAAGATTGGTCAAGTGATCTACCCTTTTGATTGACTTCACTAGAATGTTGTCCACATAGTCTTCGATGATTGTGTGTAACATATCATGGAATATGGTCACCATTTCACTTTGATATGTTGCTTTTGCATTCTTTAGACTAAAGGGCATTACATTCCATCAAAATTTCCCCCAAGCACAAGTAATGTTGTTTTGTGTTGATTGTCTGGAGAGATCTTTATCTAGTTATATCTAGAGAAACCATCCATTAAGGATAGCATCTCATGTCATGCTATTAGATCCACAATCATGTCAATACTTGGTAATGGAAAGTCATCCTTTGGACAGACCTTGTTCAAGTCTCTAAAGTCCATGTAGATCCTTATGCCCCCAACAGGTTTTGACATTGGTACTATATTTGATATCCATTGTGGATAATCAATGGGTCTGATAAAATCCACGTCTAGTAGTTTCTTTAGCTCTACCTTTACCAGTTATGCTATTTTAGGATGCATTTTTCTAAGTTTTTTCTTGATAGGATTTGCTCCAGGGACTACAACTAAATGATGTACTACTAATGTTGGATCTAGTCCAGGCATGTCAGCATAGGTCTAGGAAAAATTTACCGCTCCCGTTGATGAAAGCTATGAAATTTTCCTTTTCTTTGGGATCAAGTGATGTCGTGTGGTATGCTATCTTTGGGTCTTCTATTGTACCAACATTTATGGATTCCACTTATTCTACTAGAAGAATTGATCTTTCTTCATAATCAAATATGGGGAGATTGAACCCTCCACCCTTGGGTGCCTCTAGGAGGCTTTCACCATTGGATGTGTCCTTTATTTTCTTCTTTTCTGGATCTGATAGAGCCATAGTGTAGTTTTCCCTAGGGGGTCATATTTTTATGTTTTTTATTTCATTTTTATGACTAGAAGATTCAATATCTCCACCGAAGTATCCATTATGTTCGAGCTCCATGACAAACCCTGCTTTGTGATCTCCTGCTGGTATGTTTGTTTGAAGTCCCATGAACTTCATGATTGTCTCATTGCTTTGGAATTGATCTAGAACATGTGCTTGTTGTTGTTGATCCCAATCTATGAGTTGTGGGTGGTAGAGTGGTAGGCTATCATCATTATACACAAAGCTTACAGAGGTTGTCAAAATGATAAGTATGTATGGATCAGGTCTCTTTTTCCCACTGAGGGTGATCCCACAATATTGGTTTACAATTTTTAGCCAAACTAGACATTGATCTTAATTTTTTTAACTAAATATTCACTTTCGGGCACCTACAGTGGCTAAACCATGAGGAATTTGAAGATTATGCAAGCTAGTGATTTGTGAAATTTTGTCTATAGATTCTAAATATATTTTTTTCAAATTTTTTTGAATCATATTGTACTTCTTTTTCCATCTCCTTCAAAAACTAGTTTTTAACAGTAAAAACCATTTTTAAAGAGTGGCATTACTGGCTAACATATAACTTTTTTTCTATGAAGGATAAAATTCTATTTTTTTTGAATTTAGATTCATAACTAAAATATCTAGTGCATGGAATTAGTTTCATAGCATTGCATTGAATATGTTTTTCTTAATTAAGTTTCAAATTCAAACCAGTTACAATTTAGACATGATTTACTAGCTAAAACATAACCTTTTTTTATGTGTCAAAATTCAATTTTATTTTTTTTGTTGGATCAAGGACATCAATATCTAATGCATAGATATTTTTCATTTTTTTTTATGATCTACTATTTTTCCACATGTGTAGAACAAAGAACTTGATTTTTAGTGAAAAAACCGCATTCACAAGAAATAAAAAATAAATATAATAATCAAATTAAATATATTTAAAATTATAATTTTAGGCTTATAATAAGGACTACATACTTGCAAAAAATAAATTTTAAATAAATTCATTTGATCCCCCAAATGGTAAATCAAAAGCAAATTTTTATCAACATTTTGACAAGTGTAAAGGAGACCCCATTAAAGGTATGGTTTAAAACTAGTAGGGTTCTATCCAAGGGAGTTTGATCAAACCCTCTTCAATTGGAATCCTTTAAATAGAAATTTTCAAGGCTTAAATCATTATATTTTCTAAAAATATGTGATTTTAGCAAAAATCAGGATATCCCAAAAGTGTAAACCACTATTGTGGGATCACCCCTGAGTGTCTAGGTTGTCATTACTAGAAGTGGGGGAATCATATTCGGTGATGAAGGAGAATCCTATTTGTATTCATTAGATTCTATTCTGGAATGGTAATAGATGTTGGGAATGGCTTCAATATACTAGAGAGGGAACCTATCACTGCTAAAGTTTTTGAATAAGTCTTCGATAGGTAAATCATTGTCCATGATATGATAGATATCCAGTGCCTTAATGCTAGCAGAAGTTTCTCGTTTCTTAAAAGAGGTTTGTCTAGTTTTTGGAATAACCATGTCTTTTGGCTTGTAACCTAGTCCCATATTTTTCTTCCTTTATTCCACTATGATAGGCTCTAATCGACCTTGTCTATGTAGCTTGAGGCAACTTTTTCCTTGATACACCATTTATTTAGCTAATTGATAAATTCTAGTGCTAGGATAAACTAGAATGGGTTGTGGCTTTTCTGGTCCTCCTTGTAAATCATGGATTAGAGATCCTCCTTGAATATTTCTTTGTCTTGCATGTCTCCCCACCTAGTGAACATCATGGGCTTGGCTATCATTTGCACTATCTTGATCTCTTTCGTACCTCCATAGACTTTGGGCATTGGTGGAAGCATGTTGATGCAGAACACTTGGTTGAAATGGTAATTCCCATTACCCTTTTCCAGTACTTGAACCTTGGCTTCCATTTTCGGTTTCTCACTTGACGTGTTCTTGGTTGATGTCAATGGTAGTGTGGAAGGGTCAACATATGAAAATGAGTTGAAGGCTATGTCATTGCTAGGCACACATTGGATTTTATTGTACTTCTCCTCCAACTTTACATAGAAATGAAAAGGCTCAGGATTGGCATATAGTGTTACTTATTTTCCTTCATGGAGAAATTTTAGGCACCAATGAAAGGTCAATGGTACTGCTTATAATGCATGGATGCAAGGGTGTCCTAGTAGGAGGTTGTACGACAACTCAAGGTCAAGTACTTGACAAGTAGTTTATGTGATGGCCAGTCCTATCTGTATTGGTAGCCTAACTGTCCCTTTTGAATTCCTCTCAATGTCATCATAGGCCCTTAGGGTGATACTCTTGCATTTTTCAATAACATTATCAAAATACCCCAACTATTTGACAAATTTTAAGGTATAGATGTTTAAACCCGCACCATTATCTATCAATACTCGTTTGACCATGGTTTTGTGAACACCAACCTCTATGTAGAGAGCTTGGTTGTGGAATGTTCTTTATGGTAGATCTTTCTTGGAAAATATCAATGATTACTTGTTGTGATCTTTCCAACCATGGCTTGGAATTGACTAGGATCGAGGTTGTTAGGGACCGATGTTTCCAATTCTTTTTCCAATATTTTCCTATGTGTGGGTGATAGTTTCAACAACTCTAGGATTGTGATTAGGTCCGATGTTTTCTTTAAATGTTCCATAATGTTGTAGTCATTTGATGACTTAATTATGGGTTTGGAAGGGGCTCCTTGTATTGTAACTCATCCTTGATGGGTAGTTACATTGCAATCATTGTCTCCACCTTGTATGGTTATTACATTTGCCTTATTTTCATCAGCTTGTGAAAGGGTTCCTAAAACTATGTCATTGTATGTGTAGTTAGCATTGTGGTAAGCTTGTTCTTTTCCTTTTTCATTCCTTTTGGCTTGGTCTAGGATTGGGTTTGAGTATATTTGCAAGTCCTTGTTTCTGGACGATGTTCGATGTCCACTTCCCCTTTGTCTATTAAGTCTTAGATGAGGTGTTTGAGTCACATACAATTGTTGGTTGTGTGTCCTTTGACCTTATGGAATTTTCACAAGTATTTTTTGTTATACCACGGTGTTTTGAAGCTAGGTTCCACATAATTTAGGTGATCATTGACCTTAATGAGGTTTTTTTGTACTATTTTACACGACTGTTGAAGTGAATCTCCTAGTACTGTGATCTACCTCCTTGGTTGATTGTACTGCCTCTCTTTCCCTCCTTGATTCATTTGTTGGTTTACAACATGACTGTTCTTAGGATAGGTCAATTTGTTTTTCTGTGTGTTGTTGGGAATGTATCTCATTTGTGCCAATTTTGGTTTGTTTTGAGGTGTGTTCCATGTGTGTCATAGTGCTCTTGCATGAACTACTCCATCGTTTGTAATGTTATTGTTCTTTACCTAGATTTTAGTTTTTTCATTTGAACTGGAGGGACTGTGTTTTGAGCTATTCAAATTAAGGAATCCCCTTCTAATGAGGGCTATCTCAATATGTAATCCATTTTCAATTGTATCATCGAAGTCTTCTGGGCATAACATTTTGAGTTGGTAGTTTATATTAGGTACGACATTCATGATGAAAATATCTACCAACTCCTTGTCTGGAATGGAACATTTGTATCAACTCACTTTTTGTCTCTATCTCTGTAGGTAGGAGGTAAATGGATCTCCTTGATTCTATTTGATTGTGGAAAAAATTGTGATGGTGACGTCTTGCTCTATGTTAAATTAGAATTGGCTTATGAACTTGCTAGATAGTTTATCAAAGGTTTTATTTCCAAGTTGCAGATGGGTGAACCACTCCATAGCATGACCTATAAGGCTGTATGGAAAATGCCTCATGAGATAAGCATCATTATTCGTTACCTCCATACATGAAACTAAGAAGTCTCATACATGCTCTATGAGATCTCCTCTTCCTTTGTATTTGTTGTCAAATATAGGTATTTCAAGATTCTTTGGAAAAGGTAATGTCGTGATGGAGTGATCGAATGGGAATGGGCATATTTCCTAGATGGTATAGGTTTTTTTTTTTCCTACCTACATGCCTACTATCTTTTGGGTGATGACATCTAGTTTTAGTTCCATTTCTATTTTCGGTACATTTGTTTGTAGGAACTATGTATAATAGCCTTGTTTTCCTACCATGTTTTGGTCATATATCGATTATTGTGAAGGTATATGACCTTGGTAACCATATTGAGTGTAAGGAGGGTTATGATGCAGGAGCATCCCTGGTTCTTAGCAATCTTGCATCAACCAAAAATATTTTCGTTTCAGTTTTGTTCTTGTTTAGTTCATATTGGCAGATTCAGCATATCATCATATTTGCTCACCATACCCTGTGGATCCATATTTACACCGTGGACATGTTCATTTCCCTTATCCCAAGATTATAGATTGAATGGATCATTTTCTGACAAGTTGTCACTTTTGGATTATGTGGCAGTCTCTTAAACCGAAACCGAAATAATTTCAAACCCTAATGGCTAGTTGGATCACTCATGGATCTTTCCCATATCTTGCAGATTGAGATAGTGATATTCAAAGTTTTCTATGGAGTGTCCCTGACCTTAATTTAGGTGCACACTTCATCTTATGCATTCACCAAGGAGTAACTCAAATTTGAGGTTGACCTATTCATGCACACGTTACATTTTCTTTCATTGGAGATTGTAATGATCTTTGGCCGACACAGATGATTAGAAAGCAGTGAATTAAGCGAAGTTAGAAGATAGGATTTGACATATAATATTTTCGCTCGCATTAAGGACCATATTAGAATATTGCATATATAACATGTTTTATTAGGCCTATGAGCCGAATCTGTAAGCCCAGATGTTGTTGACTATTTGTAATTGAATTTCCAAGTAATAAGAATGTTTGAATATGCATTTGCCTCCATATTTTGTGTTGCTTTCATTGTGTGACTCTTCCTACATGGTCCAAATTATTCTCTTTGAAGACCCTCCTACCGTGGCTACGCCAAATTGGTATTAGAGTGAGATTCAATCTGTGAGAGATTGCCAGAATTTGTAGAGTCCTATTAAAGATTTGTTGTGGGGTGGAAGATTGAGGATTTGACCTACAGCTACAAAGGACTTGTGTAAAGATGGTGGGAAGAAGAAATGTTAGAGGAAATGGAGCGCGTGGAAATGCAGACCTAGCTTTAGTGTAGATGTTGAGAGGAATTGCTGCCAGATTAGATGTAGTCGAAATGCCCCAGAGGAGAGGTCAACCAGTTGATGATGTGAGTGATGAAGAGGTAGAAGTTCAGGAAGAGAGGGAAAGAGAAGATCAACCTAGCTTGGATCAGGGAGAAGAGAGGTTCATAAGAGCCCTAACTAGGGTTAATACCAGACCACATTTCAATCCACCAGATTATAATGGTAAGTTGGATTCAGTTGAATTTCTTGATTAGATAATAGAGATGGAAAAGTATTTTGATTTTGAAGGTACCACTGAAGATAAGAAGGTGAAATTCGCTTGTACTAAGTTGAAAGGACATTCATCCCTTTGGTGGGAACATTTGTAGACAGATAGAAAAAGAAGAGGAAATGAGAAGATAAAATCACGGGATTAGATGGTGAATAAGTTAAAGACAAAGTTTATGCCTACAGATTATCAGATCAGTTTGTTCCAGAAGATGCAGAATTTGAAGTAGAAGCAGTTGAGTGTGATAGAGTATACTAAGGAGTTCTACAAGTTGAATATCAAATCCAGACATTCTGAGGATGAGGCTGAACAAGTAGCTAGGTATGTGAATGGTTTGAAGCTATCTATACAGGATGAGATTAGTTTGATCAAGTTGTTGAATGTGGAGGAGGCATATCAATGTACCCTAAAGGTAGAAGAGAAGCTGAATAAAAGACATGAGCAGAGACAGAGAGGAAGAATTTTCACTGGAAGAGGAAGAGGAACTTTTGTATATCAGAATATAGAAAAGGAAGTCAATGAGAATGATAATTCATACCATAGAGATGATGGAAACCCTTACCAAAGAGGAGGATATGGTGGCTACTAGAATGAGGTTTATAGAAAAGATGATAGAGGACTAGAGAAAAGGGTATTCAAAGGAACTTGTTTTAAGTGTGGTAGAGAAGGAGATAGAGCATTTTAATGTAATCAAGGAGAGACAAGTAGAAAGATAGAGAATAATAGGAGAACAAACTTTGTTGAGGAAGATCATGCCAAATCATCTAACAAACCCGAAGAAGGAGAAGTTTTGGTGAATAGAAGAGTATTATGTTAAAGTATATGGAGTAGGAACTGTTGTAGAGAAAGAATTTGTTTCAAACTAGATGCAAGGTAGCTGGTAAATGTTGCAAGGTGATTGTCAATAGTGGAAGCTCAGAGAACCTGGTTTTTGAAGAAATGGTGACCAAACTGAAGTTGGAAAGATTGAAACACCTGAAACCCTATCAGATAGCATGGATTCAAGATGAGCATAAGGTACTGGTAAGTGAACAATGTTTGGTGAAATTGAAGATAGGAAATTATCGTGATGAAGTTTTGTGTGATATTATAACTATGTATGTATGCCATATTTTGTTGGGAAGACCTTGGCAGTATGATATATAGGCTATTCATGATGGGAAGAACATATATGCCATTGTTGCTAATGGGATGAAGTAGAATTTGTTGCCATTGGAAGATGTTCCTAAGGTTGAGGTTTGTATGAATACAAGAATTTGTTTGGTGGATGGAAGGATATTTTTGGATGGATTGAGACATGAGGAACATGTGAGGAGTATTAGTCATTGCATGGATTTGATTCCGGAGCTAGTTTTCCTATTAAAGTAGCACAATCAGATGACACCTGTATAGAATGAAGAATTGTTGAAGAGGGGTTTGATCAGAGAAAGCTTAATTCCTTGTGCAGTACCTATTGTGTTAGCACCTAAGAAGGATGAAGAATGGATTATGTGTATAGACTCTAGAGCCATAAACATGACCATGGTGAAGTATAGATTTCCTTTACCCTGGATGGATGACATTATGGATTGTTTGAGTGGAGCTAAATACTTTACAAAGATAGATTTGAAGAGTGGATATCATCATATCAGAATCAGAGAAGGGGATGAGTGGAAGACATCATTCAAGACAAATGAAGGATTGTATGAGTCATTGGTGATGCCTTTTGGACTAACAAATGCACCGAGTACTTTCATGGGGTTGATGAATGAGGTGTTGAAGAAATTCTCGGGTAAGTTTGTGATTGTTTACTTGGATGACATCTTGATTTTCAGTAAGACTAGAGAAGAACATTTGTTGCATATAAGAAAAGTTTTGTAGAGGTTGAGAGAAGAGTAGTTGTTGATAAACATTAAGAAGTGTAGTTTCATGAAGGAAGAATTGGTATATTTGGGATTTGTGATATCTACAGATGGATTGAAGATGGATCCTGAAAAGGAAAGAGAAATTTTTGAATGGCCTACACCGGAAAGCAGTGGAGAGGTAAGATCATTTCATGGATTGGCTAGTTTCTACCAAAAGTTCATTAGGAATTTTAGTTCTATTTTTAGTCCTATGACAAAAACAATGAGAGGAGATAAGAAGGATTGTAGATGGACATCTAGAGCAAACAGGAGTTTTGAGTTGTTGAAATAGAAAGTGACTGAGTAGCCTATGTTGGATTTACCAAACTTTAGTAAGGTATTTCAAGTAGATAGTGATGCAAGTGGAAATGCAATTGGAGCAGTATTAAGTCAAGAAGGAAGACCGGTGGATTATTTTAGTGAGAAATTGAATGATGCTAGGAGAAGATAGTCAGTGTATGATTAGGAGTTTTATGCCATAGTTCAAGCCTTGAAGTAGTGGAGACATTACTTGTTTCCTAAGGAGTTTGTGTTGTATATGGATCATCAGGCATTGCAATATTTGAATAATCAAGGTAAGTTGAATCAAAGACACATGAGATGGGTGGAATTCTTGCAGAGTTATACTTTTGTTTTGAAAAATAGGAGTGGAAAGTCAAATAGAGTAGCTAATGCTTTGAGTAGAAGAAGGAATTTACTGACTGAGATGAGAGTGGAAGTATTAGGCTTTGATGAGTTGAAGAACTTGTATGAAGAAGACCCGAATTTTGTAGAACCTTGGATAGCTTGTAAAGAACCAGTCTTGTTAGATAGGAGTTAGTGGTTAGATTATTTCATTTAGGAGGACGTGTTGGTCAGAGGAAATCAGTTGTGTATACCCCAGAGTTAAATGAGAGATAACATGGTGAAAGAAAAACATAGTGGAGGATTAGCAGGACACTTTGGAATTGATAAGACAGTAACCTTGGTAAGTGAGAATTACTTTTGGCCACAAATTCATAAGGATGTTAGGAAATTTGTTTAGAGTTGCAGAGTTTGTCAAGTTGAAAAAGGGAGTAGTTAGAATGTTGGATTGTATAAACCTTTGATAGTTCCAAAGAGACCTTGGGAGGATATCAACATGGATTTCATACTTGGATTGTTGAAGACACTGAGAGGTAATGATTCTATATTTGTGGTAGTGGATAGATTTTCTAAAATGGAATATTCCATACCTTGTAAGAAGACAACAGATGTAGTACATTTAGTAGACTTTTTTTTCAAGGAGGTGGTGAGATTGCATGGATTACCTAGGAGTATTGTTTTAGAGAGAGATACCAAGTTTGTTGGTTACTTTTGGAGGATGGTGCAGGAGCACCTTGACACAATTTAACCTCCTAGTGGAAATTTTCACAAATTAGTTCAATTTGATGTTTCACCTTGTAATAAGGGTCATTAAAGAAATTTATAATGTATTAAAGTCCTATCAATGTGAAAAATGCAAAATTGTTAACAAATAATGTCAAAATTGCACAATGTAAAAGTTGCATAAAACAACAATTAGGGAGTTAAAAAGATCATTAGGGAGACTAAACATTAGTGGGAAGTTGGAAATCAGTTAGAAACTGATTATTCATGTTGTAATTCCTTTCAAAAGGCTTTGGGATCATTTGAATTCTCGTTGGTGATTGAATCCTTGAAGAAAATTTTGGAAAAACTCTAATTTTTATGTTCATTTCTAGAAAATCTACTATTTCCAGACATTGTACGGATATAAAATTATGGATAAATGTTTTTAAGTGTTTGAGGGATCAATAACCTTCCTTTTGGTTTTTGTTTCATGCAGATTGGAGCAATTTTGAATCGGATATTGCTTTTTTTGTGAAATCAGTCCAAATCCTTATCTAGGGTAACAGTTTGCAATAAAAATTGTGTTTCTCAGAATTCAATCATTGGATTTTGCTAAAAATTGGAGGAAATGTCTATAACAAGGTCCTCTAAAGTCTCATAGAAGATATTTGATTAATTCATTGATTTGTGAAAGTTATAGGTAACGGTTTGCATGCATATTTGCCTATTTAGGCCTAGTTAGCAGAAAAGAAGTTAGGACAGCAGGCGTGTGTTCCAAAAAAAGTGTACCTAAAAATGAGATATGTTTTTAATGGCCAAAATGGGTACTCAAAAATGTATTTATTTTTTGCAGATTCAATTTGGTTTGAAAGTTACACCCAATTTAGTGCTTTGATTCCCTTCAAGCAAGTAATTTGTAAATCTGATAAAACAGAGGAATAAGGCTATGTAATTGGTTTATTTCTATCAAAATGATGATTTTGAAGATGTATGAGGGTTTAGTTTGAGTTTTATAAAGGTTTAGAGTCAATTTTTGAAGATTTGGGCTTTGTAGCCATGAAGAAATTCAAAGAAATTGAAGTGATTTTGGTAAAGGATTGAATGAGAATTGTTTTAAGTATTGTTGTTTCTTCCTTTGCTCTGCATTAGAGGACACTTTGGAAGAAGTTGAAAATAGAATTAAAGTTTATCTCAACTTTTCACCAAAAGATTGATGGATATATAGAGGTAGTAAATAGGATTTTGGGAAATTTGTTGAGATGTTTGGTTGGAGAGAAGACCATAAGTTGGGATTTGGTCCTGGCACAAGCATAGTTTGCATACAATAATTCAGTGAACAGAAGTACCAGAAGGATTCCTTTTGTGATTGTTACTGGAGTTCATCCTAGAGGTATTTTGGAATTGCGAGACATTAGTAAGGAAGATAAAAGGAGTGTAGAAGTAGATGAATTTGCAGAACATATGAAGGAAGTGCATACTCAGGTGAAACAATAATAGGAAGACATGAACCAGAAGTATAAGGAGCGAGTGGATGAAATGAGGAAGCATAAGGAGTTTGAAGTTGGAGATAAAGTGATGGTGTATTTGAGGAAGGAGAGATTTCCAATTGGAACATATAATAAGCTTAAGATGAGGAAGTTTGGACACAGTAATATTTTCAAGAAATTTGACTCAGGAAATGCCTATGAAGTACAATTACCAGATGGAGTGGGTATATCACCTATATTCAACATTATAGATCTACATCAGTAACATGAAGCAGAATTCAGTGAAGGCAACAAAGTAGAATTGGAGAATTAGTTTCCTAAGCAACAACTAGATGAGATCGAAGAGATTTTGGATACCAGAAATGGGAGGAAGACACATGGAAGATAGTACAAAGAATATCTTGTGAAGTGGAAAGGTAGACCAATGGATTTCTTAGGCTGAGGTAGCTTGTTTTGGTTTTCCTTTAGCCCTAGATAAGTGAGGGACTCACTTTTCAATCAACCCTGGATGTCTAATGTAGGAGCATCTCCGGTTCTTGGCAATCTTGCATCAACCAAAAATATTTTCATTTCAATTTTGTTCTTGTTTAGTTCATATTGGAAGATTTAGTGTATCATCATATTTGTTCACCAAACCCTGTGGATCTATATTTACATTGTGGACATGTTCAATTCCCTTATCCCAATATTTTAAATCAATTGGATCATTTTTTGGTAAGTTATTGCTTCTAGATTATGTGGTGGTCTCTTGAATCGGCACCAGAATAATTTCAAACACTAACGGCTAGTTGGATTGCTCATGGATCTTTCCCGTATCTTATGGATCAAGATGGTGTTATTCAAATTGTTCTATGGAGTGTCCCCAACCTTAATTTAGGTCCACACTTCATCTTATGCATTCATCGAGGAGTAATTCAAATTTGAGGCTGACCTATTCATGCACATGTTACATTTTATTTCATTGGAGATTGTAAGGATCTTTGGACGACACAGATGATTCTAGATCACTAGACATGATATATAACATTGTAATCGATCATTAGAAAGAAAAAAATTAACTAAAGTTAGAAGATAGGATTTGAAATGTAAGATTTTTTCTCGCATTAAAGAGCATATTCGAATATTGTATGTAGAACATGTTGCATCAGGCCTATGAGCCGAATCTGTAAGCGTAGATGTTGTCGGTTGTTTGTAATTGAATTTCTAGGTAATAAGAATGTTTGAACGTGCATTTGCCTCCATATTCTTTGTTGCTTTCAGATTGTTCTCTTTGAGGACCCTCCTACTGTGGCTATGCTAGGTTAACTCCTTGTGTGTAAGGAGGATTGGCTCCTTGTGTGTAAGGAGGGTTAGCTCCTTGTTTCTGGGATAGACTATATTAAAGGCTTCCCTGATGATGTGTTGTCAGGTTACCTTGTTGGTGGGATGAATTGAGAAGGGTGTCCTATGGAATTACTAGTTGGGTCAAACTATACTAAAGGTTTCCTTGATGATGCATTGGTAGGTTACCTTGCTAATGGGATGACTGAAGAAGGGTGCCCTAGGGAACACCTTGTTCAGTAGGTTTATACTGAAGGTTTACCTAATGGTGTGTTGGTGGAGTACCTTGTTCATGGGATGACTAAAGAAGGGTTTCCTACGACACACCTTATTAGGTAGGACTATACCAAAGGTTTCCTTGATGGTGCATTGACAAGTTACCTTGTTGGTGGGATGACTAAAGAAGGGTTCCCTGGGGCACACCTTTTTGCTATGTTAGACTATATTGAAGGTTTCCTTGATGATGTGTTGGTGAGTTACATTGTAGATAGGATGACTAAAGAAGGGTGCCCTGGGGCACAACTTGTTGGGTAGGACTATACTAAAGATTTCCCTAATGGTGTGTTGGCAGGTTACCTTGTTGGTGGGATGTCCGAAGAAGAGTTCCCTGAGGCACACCTTGTTGGCTAGGACTATACTGAAGGTTTCCCTAATGATGCGTTGGCAAGTTACCTTGTTGATTTGATGACTAAAGAAGGATTCCATAGGGCACACCTTGTTGTTGGGACTGATATTTAAGGGGACCATGTGGCCCACCTTGTTGGTGGTACTGATTTGGAAGGGGGCCCTGTGGTCCACTTTGTTGATGGTACTGACTTGGAAGGGGACCCTATGGTCCACTTTGTTGGTGGTACTAGTTTGGAAGGGGACCCTGTAGTCCACCTTGTTGATGGTATTGTGTGTTTTGGGAAGGGTCAACATTCAAAGTGTTTTGAGGTACATCTTTTCCAAGAGGAGGATTGTTGTTCTACGACACATACTAGGATGGCCCTCCTTGATACTGTTGTGCCACTACTGCTTGTTCAATGTGAGTTGGTTTTATGAACAAGGTGTTTTCTTTAGGTTGACCACTCTTTTGTGAGAATGCATGTGGAATGTTTGGTCTCTCTAGGGGTTTGGTTATTTGTCTCACCATTGAGTTATCCCCTAAGGGAAGAAGATTGGTATCTTTGAGAGCCTCCATGTTGAAGTCCACTCGAAGTTTAGCACCATGTTGTGCTAACTTGAAGAAATATGAGTTTGGGTCCTTTCTCAACAATTTTTCCATTAGTTTAAGAACTTTTGGGTTTTTGGAATGTTGAAATAGTACTTCAACATTTACCTCCTCCTTGGTATCTACCTCCTCTATGATTACGCCTTCTAGGTCCTGGTTGTTTTATTCTATCACTTCATGTTGTTTGAAGTTTAGCTCTTCCTCACTCAATGTGTCTATGTACATAAACATATTTTAGGGTGTTTCAAGGTCACTTGGCCTATAGCCCCATGAGCCACCTTTGTTGTTCGTGGTGTTTTTTGGTGGGATGTTGGTGTTTTTCTTGCTTGCTTCCATATTTTTCTTGTGTTGTGATCTTTTAGTTGTCAAAAACAACTGCCAAGCTCTTATGCCAATTTTTGTGACTCCTAATCTCTAGAAAATATTTGGCCTATTGGTGCAAAGTGTGTGTAGAAATGGTATAGTTTATTTTCATAGATGCGGTATCTTCTCTAGATGTTCCCTTTGGCAACCTTTTTTGTAGGATGGTTCTTTGGAAGGCAGAGTATGGATTTCCACTTAAGGATTTTTTTCTTGCCAAAAAGCATGAGGGATATATATCTATTGCCACACAAGTGGTGGTAACATGGGTCTTTCAACTGCTATGTCTGCTTTCTCTTCCTCTTCATCTAAGATTTTTACTACATTTCTCCACTGGTTGGATGTTTCATTCTTCTCAAATATGAAGGCTCTCAAATTGCTTATGATATCAGTTTATTCACCTTCAATGTGTGTGAGACTAGGTTGGAGGATTGGTGCTACAAGGTTCAGTTGGTGAACTGGAGCAGTTGGTCACCAAATGGTCATAAAGTGTAACAGTGTTTTGAGATGGTTGCTATGAAGATCAAGAACCTAAGGTTTGAGTGTTGTTTTGGAATGGTGCTCCTTTCAAAAATTAAAATGTTGAAGGACTGGGGTTGATATTTTACTTCCTTGTCTAGAGGATATGTTGTAGAAAAGCTAACTTGAACTATCTACGAGTCCCAAGTAACTATTGATATCATAGATGTCTAAGTGAAGGAATGATCCCAATGGTTAGTTTGATTTTGATTTCTAACAAGTAGGATGGAAATAATGGATGAGGGACTATATGGATTACCTAGTTTTCTAATTATTTTGTTCTAACAATGATCCTGTAAACAACTTTGGTTTTTTTTTCCCAATTGTAAGCAGGATAGAGCAATAGCACTAGTTTTTGAGAAAAGGTGCAGAATTGTGAGCAAAAGCGGCCAGATTTATCAAGTGCATCCAAAAATGTGTCAAGTGCGCAAGTTTTGGAGAAGCAAGTGCGAGCTGGAAAAGCAAGTGTAGTTTCTATGTGTTTTTGTCAAGTGCAATGACTACTCAGGAAAAAGCAAATTTTTGAGGAAAATGTGAGCATCTTAGTGGCAAGTATGTTGGTTTCTCATAAGAAAATGCAAGAAAAAATAAGAAAGTGTGTGGGTCCCACAACAAGTGTGCAATTTTTGTCAAATACAACTAATTTTCATTAGTGAAGTTTCTAGGACAAAGAGAAAATATAATGATCTTTTAGAAAATGCAATAGAAAATGTAGCAACTATGCTGGAATTTTGTGCAAAGGTGATCTTTGTGTGTTTTTTTTTAGTTTGAACAATCTTTCTTTGAATTTTTGCAAGTTATGTTGGTTTTCTCCTCAATTTCTCTGTGTTTGGAGTATGGAAAGTGATACAACACTTGGACTGACTCAAAAAGCATTGACTTGTGTGGCCTTCATGTATATGGATTAAGTTGTAAAATCACAACACCCAAGCCATAGTTCCCCAATGTTTACTTTGATCCAATGCAACCTAAAATTAAATCCCGAATATTCAGAAACCTTTAAGGAAAATCCTTTCAAGGAGTGCAAACATAGGGCTTCTTTCAAAAGCATACACTAAGTCAAATGGTTTGTGATTCAACCATCTCGTTTACTATTTGTTTGGATGTGCTCTTTTTAAATCAAGCACAAAAATTGATGTCAATATTGTTTTGAATTTATTTGGAAAGTTTTACATAAACAAGCATTTACAACCCTAGTGGACAAAAACCATTCTTTTAGGTAGGTCTGCCTCATGTCCCAAAGGGATGATTTTACATGCAACTTATGGTGTGGGCCTAAAGTTAGGCATGGAAAGTAACTTCTCAGACATAGGTCTGTCAGAGTAAATGTGCCGAAATTAGAGTCAAGTTTGCCCTTTGTTAGAGAGAAAATGCACAGGTTTAGAGCAAGTGTGCCCCTATCAATAGTCAAATGCTCAAAATTTTTGCAAGTGTGTAGTTCTTGGTGTCAATTGTGTGGTTTTCAGAGTCAAGTGCATGGTTTTCTTGACAGAAAATTGTGAATTTTTTTGGGACAGTGCGTGAAAAATTCTACAAAAGCAATTCTAGAACTTGCAACTTCAAAAATGCCTCATAGAAATGTTAGTGTGGGGGACCATCGTCCCACCAGGCGTGCCAGAAAGTGTGAGGGGGAAAATGATAGATGCTAAGCAAGAGAAACATACATGAAATCAGAATCGAGTCTAAGATCTAATCCTACACTTATGAAATGAAACCAAGCTATTGATAACATATTATGAAATCCTATGATTACCAAATTGAATTCAAAACAAAAGCAAAGTGTTACCATCCTGTATCGGAGTGTGTTCACTTGATGTTTTATTTTTTGTATCACTATGAAGCCTCCATAGTTCGTGTGTGAAGATTTGATACAATGTCTTGGTTGGTTGATCGAAGAAATGTTGAAGCTCCAATGGTGGTTGTGAATGTTGACAATACTTTTTTGTGCAAATGATGTTGACTCTTCGGTCCTTTTTTGTGAGGAAAGAGGTTTTTTATATAGAAAATTTGTTTTGAAATGGACGATTAGGATCAAAAAATGTTAAACAAGATCGATGGTTGAAAGGTGTTGAGAGGATTTAGACATGAATAGATTCTGCAAAGTAGATTGTACAATTTGTGTGATTGAGGAATAAATTGCTTAGTCAGTATTTAGATTGATCAATCAGGATTTAGATGGTTTAGTCAAAAAATTAGATGGCACAGTTAGCAATCATAGTTTGCTAAATCAAAAAAGTTGTTGAGAGTGAATAATTAATTCATTTATTTTGGAGTTAAATGTGAAAATCAAGTTTGAATTTTGCAAAAAAAGTTGCATTAGTTTGATTTGATTTTTGATGAATGATTTGAATAGTTTGATTTAATTATTCAAATTTTGGAGGGAAAGTGTCGTAATTAAATTATTATGATTAATAATTTAGTTAACTTCAGAGAATAAGGTGATTTAGTGACGTAATGAAATAATCGGCGTTATTTAATCAATCAGGATGAAATAACGTTAGGTTAGGACTTCATTAAATAAATGTAATTTAATGAATTGGTTGAAACGATATGTTATAATTCACCAAATAATTTCATCTTATTCAATTAATAGCGTAAATAGGGTTTTCGTGACTTTACAACAAATATAATTTATTTAATTTGTCAATAATGATGAAAAAATGAATTAATTAAATAATGTTGTTTTATTCAATTAATAGGGGAAATTAGGGTTTTGGATGATTTTGATGTGAAATGTAGTGATGTTTGTGTTAGTGTGGGTTTTTTATTTTCCCTATGTTAGGGAATATCTATTCTTCCTATGCACATTATTAAGCCTGCTTAGGTTATATTAGAATGTTTAGGATGAGGACATGTGGCATAAATCCATCATTCACATGTGTCACTCACACCCACCTTTGGGTAGTTGAGTCTCACACCCTCTTTTGAAATTATTTTCCACCTCTCATAACCATATGTTTGTCCTTACCTAAGTAGGCATAAGCATATAATCCAGCATTTACGAAGTAGGTAAAACTCCCACCTATTATGGGCACTTGGGAGTTATTATCCCTCTTGGATTTTGTGAACCCTCAATCTTCTTTTTCATCAAACAAAGACCACAACTAATTGTTGGTCAATTCAAAAGTAGCAAACCTCAGATTCCCTATAAAATTCACTTGAACACAAGAATAATAGAAACAAAGCATGAAAGAAAACTAAACTAATGAAACATTATTCAAATGACCAAACCAACATCTTATAGGGGGATTGGTGCTATTTTGATGTGGAAAATAGCCCTTTCCCAACCCCTTTAGATAAGCTAAATGATAAAAGCTTTGAAGATGGAGTGAAATGGACAAAATTAGCTCTCAATTGAAGAGAGTAACTTTGCATGAGATTTGTAGATCAAGTTGTGGAGTGGACAAAATTAGCTCTCAATTGAAGAGAGTAACTTTGCATGAAGGTTACAGTGGATGCTAAGATGAAGAATAAGCCTTCCATTTATAGAATATTTTGATGAGAGAAATAACAAAATGGATGAATGTGGGACAAAGATTTAGCCAATGAAAGAAGCCACTTGTCATAGTCTGAGTGGATGGAGGATGTGCAAGTTTTGGTCAATGTGCCAAAGAGGGGGAGATTCAAATTTGAATTTGAGAGTTAAATGCTAAGTGGGGGATATGTAAGAGAGAATTTATTACCATGTTGGAGGGAACAAGTCAACTAGCCTTCATATTCAAACTTGGAGAATATTCCCAAAAGATGCTTTGTTGAGGGAAAATGATGAATTTTAATAAATAAATAAATTGATTTATTTGTGTAAGTGGGAAAAGCTAGAGGATGTGATGGGTGGTTAGATTAGATTAATCAGGATTAGATTAACTTAGTGAGCGATTAGGTGATTTTGACCCATTTGACTTCGATTTAGGGATTTAAATTAAATCAAAGGGAGATGAAAGTGATTTTATATTTAATTAAATAAAGGTTTGATTTATTTAATTAAAAGGATGATGATAGGCCTAAATTAAATAAAGTTAATTTATTCAATTTAAATGAATGACCTTAGGAGATTGATCAAATAAACTTGATTTATTTGATGAATGAATGAATATGACCTAATAAAATGCATTATGCTAATTTTGCATGTTTACATTTTGCCCCTCTTTGAAGCAATGTACTTGCTATGTTGGTTCAAAGAATAAACTTGTCACGATCAAAATTCAAAAAAATTATGAATTTTTCAGATGCCCCAGCGAAAAGAAGTATACTGGTACATTACCCCCTTGAGAGATCGAGTGAAAGATTCGATTTGAGGGTTGATCTTGTGATAAAGAGGTTCAAGATGGACATATGGATGGTTGCGATGATGATGCAAATGAGATGGTTTTAAGATGCTTAGAATAACCAATCTATATTATCCTAAACGACTTAAATGATAATGCAATGTATGTGAGATGGATGAGATGGATGATGTGATATGCTACGATTATGCAATGGATGTTTTATGCAAATGCTTAGACTAACAGATCTATATTATGATGATGATGCAAATGCAATGCATGTGAAATGATCGGTGTTTCCTATTATGTATGATATGAATGATATGTGGTATGGTGATGGTTTGTGGATGCATGATGGATGCATTGGCGATGTTATGTTAGTGCATTAGAAGAAGGAATGACATGATGACAAGAGGATCCAACAAGTCCATGATCTGACGAGACTTTATTAGATATGATGATGATGATAGATGATGATGATTTGCTTATCAAGGATTGGGACATTAAAAGGGCTACTTACCTTATGTTTGATAATACACATAGATACGATGCATCAAGGTATAAAGAACCAGGATGGCATTGTACCTAGTGCGATGGAATTTGACTCGACAAACAGATAGGAGTATTCTTGTTCACACTTAGCATACGGAAACCTTGCTAGGATGTACCTAACAAAGCAAGTATTGACCAAGTTATTGTACAAGAACGTCCAACAAGCACAACAGACAAAAGATAATGATCGTTGCCCATTCCTATCTCTCTAAATCCTTCATTCAGATATCATCGAGAGGCCCTGGAAATGAGGGGTAATAAGATAAATCAAAAGAAGAGATCAAGTACACAAACAAGCCAATGTTCTTCATACCTCTAGCCAAATGGATTTGTTTTGATAGGATAAGAATCCAAGGTGATATCCAAAATGATGCCCATTGTCGGAACGATATATCCTACCTAGACATGCATTGTATAGGATGATGACGGTTTGATAAGTTGTTTGATAGGCTGTTGATATAACGTCGATTGACATGTCTGAAAATGATCAAGAATTGGTTTCTAAAATTTTGTTGTTTCATTTTGATTTAACGATTGAAGCTTTCGTTTTGTTGAGTGTTGTAATTGTTTCTATTTTTTGCCAAAGGATGAAGGTGACGATCAGTTTATTATGGATGATTGATTATTGTGGGTGAAAGCAAAAATGAGACAAATGGGTTTTTCAAATATTTGGATGTTTTTGGAGTTTTGAAATGTTTTGAGGTTGTTTTTGGTATTTTCAAGATGTTTTACAAATGTTTTGATTTTCAAAATTTTCAATGTTATTGTGCTTTATGAGATTTTATGAATGTTTTAGGATTTTGTGTTTTGAATGTTTTTGATTTTGATGTCTTAGGGGCTGATCAAAGATTAGCCTTGCCTATGTTTAAGCTCAGAGACGACGTAGTTTGGATACCATGTTTTTTTATTTTTTTTGACTTTTTGAGTGTTTTTCGATTTTTTGATATGTTTTGGATGTTTTTGGATTTTCGCATGATTATGATGATTTGGATAAGGATCTGTGTGACAATATTAGTGATTTGTTTAGGATTTTGTTGAAAAACAAGGTAAGGTTTATTAATCGAATTGATGGATTGATGATGATGATAACATTGTTGAGGATACACAACAATGCAAGGATTTGATTGATCAGGATTGATGACGATAACATTGTTGAGGATGCACAACAATGCAAGGATAGTGTTAAGCAACACAAGGATTGGGATGGATATCCCAAGATGATGATAGATTGATGATGATAACATTGTTGAGGATACACAACAATGCAAGGATAGTGTTTAAGCAACACAAGGATAAGGATGGATATCCTAAGATGATGATGGATTGATTAGATTTGATTGATCAGGATTGTTGAAGCTTGGTTTGGAACAAAAGTTGTTTCAAATGATTGGATGTGACGTTTGAAGGGTGTGTTAGATGAGAATGATAGTGACTATTTGGATTGATGTTCGATGAAAGATTAAGATTGATAAGGAATGTCTTCTCGCCTTTAGAATTTTGCTCACAAGTGGTGGACCAATTTGATTTCACATTTTCCAATGTTCAAATCACCACATAAGTTGAAGGATATATGTCAAGATTTATTCCCGATTCAAGATATAAATATCTGCCCCCCGTGTCTAGTGATGTATGGAATGCCATGGGTGGATGCTTGGATGGGTGTCTGGATGGAGGGATATGGATTATCTTGCGATAAGATAAGGTGTTCAGATAAAGAATGCTCATTTGGATAATGCTTCATGGCTCAGATAATGTTGGATAGGCTAGGATCAATGAAAATGACCCACATCAAGATGTTTACCATAAGCCAACGTAAAGTGTGCACCAAACTTTGTCAAGATCAAGATAACTTGGACTATGGATGCAGATGAATTGGATAAATGGTTCATGGATGAAATGGATTTATTATGGATGAGATGGATGGAATGTTGGAATTATTATGGATAGGATAAGATGCTTTCACCTGAAGTGGCGTATGTAGATGTTCAATTCTACACATGACGCCTATTTTCTAGGTTTTCATCATGGTACCTGCCCAAAGCGCCACCGAAGTGGTTTTCACTAGAGGACGATTTTTTTCTTTACTGTTTTCAATCCTTTTTCTAATTTTTTTTTTAGATTTTCATATTTTTTTATTTTGTATTTTTTCTGAAAGATTTTAAGCTCATGCTAAACCACCTAGTGGTGTTGATGTAGATGCCCCTATCATAATGTGCCATCGATATCCTTCCTGAAGAAATTTTTTTGCTAAGATACGTGAACTTGAATACAAATTTTGAGATTCTTGATCTGCTTCGTTGATATCGGAGTTGGCTTTGTCTTTGTGCGGACATCGCGATAGAGTGCCTTCTGAATCCTTATGATAAAGGGTCTTTTCCAATACATGGTCAATGTGAGAATCGGATATCATGTGTGGAGGCATGGATGGAGTGTTTTTAGGGATAGGGGATGGATTGGTTGATAGTTTGGAACCTTTGTCTCTCCAAACTTGGGAAGATGAGCAATGATGGGTGGATATGAAAGTGTGCATGTAATTAGGACCAACTACTTGATATACTTTGTACGTCGCTTGAAAAGCCTACTTTTGCTTTTGTGGATATCTTTGATGGATACTTTTCCCTTTTTTATTTTTCCACAAAGTTTCTTTGACTAATGAAGTTTGATAGGGATAATCTTTCTTTGTATTTTTTGGTATCCACTTGTATTTGATTTGTTCATTATGCTTTCCAACTTCTTTTTCTTTGATAACATTCTTCGTACTTTGATTCAATTCTTTCTTTTGACATCGGTCCCAATTCATGGATGGGGTGATGAGTGGATGAAGATTCATGATGTGGCTGGTTGTAGTATTGGCATTGGTTTCATCATAAGGACTCTCTTGTGCTCCCTATGTTGACATTTGCACTAGATAAAGTTTCCCCCAGTATGGTGGTAGTGGCACCTTCATTCCTTGATTCTGCTTGTTTTGAGAGCTCTTGTTTAGAATGCATTCTCGGATAAATGACCACTGCAGATGATGTTATTGTAATTTTTTGTTTTGATGACTTTGGAATATCTTGTTCTGTCTTACCTATTTCCTTGAGCGGATAATGTTGGATATCTGCATACCTAATGTCCTCAATTTGAATTTGGGATATATCTGATCCTAATGTTGTTAACTCAATTTGACTATAGGAACCAATAACCTGGTCTTTTGTGTAATAATGTCAAGAATGAAGGGATCTTGTTCTGAATGAAGATCATCTACGTGTCCATCCATAGAAAGCATCTCATGGGTAGATGGAAGAGTATGTGCTATGTGGATATGATCATCTTGTGTAGATAGGAGACTATTCATTAGATCATTGTAGTATCTTGGAGATATGAATTCTTGATGTTGAACAATTTCATAATTGCTTTCAACATGCTTTGGATCAAGTTCTTGACATGGGTCAATTTCAAAGGATGGGTTGGTTATGAAGGGTTCTTGGATATCTTCATTAGGCATAGGAAGTGGCTCAATATCCTCTTGATCTTTGAGTGAATTGGGATCAAGTGCTGACTTGAATATTCCTCCAATATCGGCAATCATGAGGTCGAAGGATGTCAAAATGTCTTGGAAAGGACCATTGCTAGACTTTGGTGAGAGATATTGATCATGCTTTGGAATAAATTTTTGAGATATGTCCTCTAACTTTTTAGGTGATGTAGAGACATTTTCAACATCATCATTGGTCAATGGATTGTTGATTACAGGATCAAATAATGTTAACACTCCTTGAAATGGATCATTGTCGGATATTGTTGAAGGATTCTTATCATGATCAAAAAGTGACTCTTGATGTATGTTGATTTGATCTTTGAATGAGGTAGAAACATCTTCCATGTGTTCATTGATGGATAGGTCTTGATTATGTGATCGTTGACTTGGATTGATACATGTAGTCATTAACATTTTGTTGGGATTTTCAACAACATTTGCTTGTTGGGCTTGGTATTGGGCTTCAGCTTGCACTTGAGCTTGGGCTTGTGCTTGTTGGGCTTGTAGTGTGGCTTGGGCAACTTGAGCAGCTTGTGCAGCTTATTGAGCAGTTAGTTGTGCAGTTTGTCACTTTTGGTTTTTTGGGTGTGCCTTCTGATAAGCAGCCTGTTGAGTGGCGTGAAATGTAATGCTATATTGGTTTGATGTGTTTGGTTTGGGTGGTGGTGGTGGTGGAGGTGGTTTTGGAATAGTGCTTGTTGTGGTGATAAGAGGTACCATTGTATTGATGATTGGGATTTGAGTGGTGGATGGTGTAATTGATGTGATTGGTCCTTGAGAGACCATTTTTTGAGATATTATGGGGGTGGTTGACGATATTATGATTTCTTGTGCATTTTTCATCTATTGTTGTGATGTTGATGACAAGTTCTGAAAGTTTGTCCTAATGTTTTGATTGATATTTGGGATGTTGGTTTGATTGATACTTGGTAAAGGGGGAAGCCCTAAGCCAAGGAGTGGTGTGGGTGATGATGGCAATGGTGGTTTTGGAATCATGTTGGATGTAGTGACAAGCCATTGAGATACGTTTGGAGTGATTGTGAGGGTTTGAGATATGATGGGTGTGATAGGGGTGGTTGGAGTGATCGAGGTGATAGGAATGGTCAGAATGTCTAAGGTGATAGATCCTTGGGAGACCATATTTTGATTTGTCAAGATTGATGTTGTCATTTGATTAGATACCATCTTTTGGTGCGATGTCAATGGTATATTCAAAGGATTTGATGTGATGGCTTGATTGGTGTTAGGTGGATTGATTTGGATGGAGTGATTGGTGCTAGGTAAAGGGGGAAGCCATAAACCAAGGAATGATGTTGATATGGGTGATGGTGGTGGATATGTCTCTTGGCACAATGACTCAACTATTTTGGTAAGTGTAGCAATTTGATCTTGCTAAATTTTATCTTGATTTCGATCTTGACTCCCTTGATATAGTTGATTTGGTTTTTGTTCAAGAAAATTTGGGATGCATACTTGTGGTTTTTGAATGGGATCATGGACAAATTGATTTTGGACAATGTTATGATTTGGGATGATGTTCAGATTTGGCATGATAGGTTGAAATGGAACATTGTTGGTGTTGGGAATCACATTGCCTTGATTTAGGTAACTTTGATTTTGCATGGTGTTACCTTGAATTGGATTAATACACGAAGTCATTAACATCTTGTTTGGACTTTGAACAATATTTGTATGATTTGCAAACATATCCATCCCAAAGTTTACCAAGTTTGGATTCAAAAGGTTCATGTTTTGTAAAGTTTTATTTGGTACATTCACATTTGGCATGTTGGGATTTGATGAGATGATGTTGTTCATTTGAAGGCTCATGCATTGATTGTTTGGTTGATAGATTTTTAGGTTTGGACTTTGATTTGAATCTATCATAGGGAAAGGTGTTCCAAACTTTGATTTGGTCACACTCACATTTATTGTACCATTGAAATTTGTAGAAGGTAATGATCTCATGTATGGATTGCATAAGTGTGAGTTTTGATAATCAATTAGCATTGTAAGGCTTTGATAGTTTGGTTGACTTGGATTACTCATGATGTATGGATCAAGTTTATATTCCATGTTCCTCTTGTGTTTTTACCTTGTTGTAAAAGTGACCTCTAGGGTGTTTAGGACCAATGATGAGGTGAAGGATGAAATGGGGTGAATGATATGGGTGTCAAACTTTTAGAAACTTTGGATCAATGCTAGACTTAGGGTTTGATTTTGATTATTTGGATAATGAACTTGTAAACCCTAAGATGTTAGATGTTATCTTAGGATGAACTTGTTCAAAGGGGTGCTAATTTAACTAGAGGTATGAGAAAGGATGCATTCCCATACTCCTAACTAAACAAGGTGATTTTGATTTTGATGATTTACCTAAGTCTAGAATGATGTTTCCAAAGCTCTAACTTTGTTTTTGGGATGGATTTTGATAGATGTTTGTAATTTGGATGAAGTGTTTGATTTGATCCTAAATGAACCTAGGAAAGACTTGTTTACAAGACCAAGATAGTGAAGAACATGCTTTTCTCTAAGAGTAGTTCAAACCAAAAGAACAATGTTTGCTCGAAAGACGATTAAAAGATAAACAAGCACATGTGTGGGGTCCAATTTGTTATCTTTGCTTTAATGACTTCTTTTTACCAAAAATAGATGCTTGATAATGTTTCAAACTGAATGTCCAATGTCACAACTTCTTTTCGTCCCATAAAGTGCTATGTGGAAATTCCAAGAAATCAAGACAAGGGTTGCCTAATGTTGACCTTTGTAAGAGAAAATTAAGATGTAAGCCCAATTACTTAGAAACCTCTAAAGATGTAATCCCTAGGGTAAGTAATAGCTCTTGGGTTTTTTCAAAGGTATTTGCTCTATCTAAGGGGTTTGAAAATTTGATTCTCACGTTAAATGACTGTTTCCCAATGTTTTCGAATCAAGCAAGTGTTTTGACTCACAAGCAATATAACATCCTAGCTCAATTGGTACATTTTTCTTGGTGGGATTGCCTCATGCCCTTCATAGTAGAAGAGATGATTTTACATGCAACCAAGGAAAAATACAAAGGTATGTTAAGAATGAATACTTAACCTCTATATTTTAACCAAGATCAGAAATGGCAAGTAACTTAGAATTTAAGTTCCAATGCGGGTAAAAGCACAAACCTGTGTCACACTTTATAAAGGAATCAGCCAACAGCAAAAAAAATTATGAACTTCGACCACATAAAAGTGGTCTTTATGTTTTGAATTTCAAAATGGTGTAAACTAATGAAATGTAGAAACTTTTGATGAAGTTTATTGTTGTAATTTTTAAAATTTAAAAAATATTTTCATTATGTTTTTATCAATTTAAGGACAAATTTTGGAATGCTGAAAATTTCAGAAAAGAGTGACTTCATGGGCCGTCAAGAAACAAATTGAAAAAAACTTCATTTCTCCCTAATTTTTTTTTCTCCAAATAGGTAACTTCAATATCTTGTGCATGGAAAAAGAAAAATCAAATTTTGATATATATTTTTCTTGTAATAATGTTTTAAAGTCAAACATGTCAGAATTTGACAGTTTTCACGGGCCATCAACTATTTTCAAAATTTTAAATCATTTTCAAAAAAAAAATTATACCCTTTTGAAGAAGACTCTCTCCTCTTGTGCCCCATATAAGATTTAAATTTTTTTAATAAGTTTTACTATCTTGTTTTTAATTTGTAATCAACTTCTTTTTTCATTTTGAAAACCTACTTGCATTATTTTAAAAATAAAATATATTAAAACTAATAAAAATATTTAAAAAATTATATATTTGAATTCTCCACTCCGAGCTCTACAAAAGGGTTTTTTTTTTTTGCAAAAAAATCATTCTGACTAAAGAAATACTTAGCTAAAGTTGAAAGTTTCAGAAAATTCTGAAAAAAGTTGAGTTGGCTGCCAACTAGGATGCCACATAGACAGTTTCGGTAGAAACATTTCTATAGAAAGGGTTTCGGCCGAAACTTTCTATAGAAATTGTTTCTACCAAACCCTTTCTATAGAAACCCCGCACATTAAAAAATCCAATTTCGAAGGCAATTTTAAAAGGGAAAAGGAAAATTTTATTTTTGATTCGAAATAAACTTATTCGATAGAAACCTATGTGCCAATAATGACACGCCACATGGTTTCGGGCCGAAACGTGAAGTCGCGAAATTTCGGGCCGGTAAAATATTTCGCTTTAACTATTTATTTGGCCAAAAAGTGTGACACAACTTTTTGCTTTTACCCCCGCATTCACTTTGATAAACTCGTTGGATGGACCGCTTGGTTACTACAAACAAGGATTTTAGTTCATACTTTTGTTCGTGGAGATTGACCCATATAGTGAGAGTCCCTTTTTAGATCCATCTCATCGGATTCAACTGTGTGATACTAGTGTTTACTCTAGTACCCACTTTTATATCCCAGCTAGAAATACTCTTGGCTTTAAAGTGTTACCGATTGAGTCGTTCCCTTGGGTGAGTACTTTTTCCCCAAGGCAGGCCCTCTAAGATAAACAAAAGCAAGTAAATACAATATTTGTAACTCGATCAATCTTTTTTTGCAACACAAAGAGAGATAGTGTACGCAATAATGCTCTACTCACACTTGCACAATGTTTTGTTCAAATTTTAAACCCAAAATGAAGTGTGGAGGTGATTACTTTATCTCAACCTAAGATCACAAAAAAGGCCTTTTGATTCTCAAGATCGCTATAAGGCGCAAGAGAAGCGCATATGTCCTTTTCGATGATGTTAGTTTAAGTAAGCAATAACAAAAACAAAGTTGCACGTGTTCATTTTAAGTCCACAAAGCAATGATTTTGATTCATTTTAAAGAACCAAAATGAGATATGAGAGTTTCCTTGTTCAATTTGTTAACCTTAAACCAAATCTAGTCAATTTTCCTAAAGTTCGTTTTAACCCCTTTCGTAATGAAAATTTGAAAGCTTTGAAGTGTTTGTTTTAATGCCCAAAAACAAGTGAGTTAGTCTAAAACAAGAAATTAAAGCATACGATGAAATCTCCAAGCATTAAAAAATGCTTTATCAACTCCAAGATTAATGCTTAAATTTCCTCCAAGTTTCTTCAAAAGACCTCCTGTAAGCTTCTTGTGCAACAAAATTATCCTCCTTGCTTTTCCTTTGTTTCCCTTCGTTTTCCTATAAAAAAAAAGACAATCATGTGAGATTGAATTCATTTTGATCATCAATTCCAAACAATAACATGATTTCAATTTGAAAGAACAAATGATTTGGAAAAAAAAGGCATTTATACGTGAATCATGCTTTCCTTTAGACTTTAAAACAAATATTAGCCAAAACTAGACAATTTGCTAACAAATACAAAAGCTTCTCTTGCTGATAATTTAATCCCAACAAACTAAGATTTTGCATGAAAAGTTTCATTAAAGATATAAATCATCAAATTTGGTAGACCCCCTCCAAAATAAAGATAAAAAACAATCTTTAACATCATCGAAATCTTGATATAAATGCGTCTCCATCTATGATCACATTCAATCTTAATTTATGACTAAGGATATAATTATCATATAAATAGATTTATGCTTAAATGCTCTCTTAAAAAAAATATCTTTGAATCCATGAACTAAATATAGGCAGATCTATTCAAAACTCTCCACTTCAACAACTATTTAAAATATATCATTGATAGTAAAGACAGTTGTTGCTAACTTCCTTGATCATAGCTCAGCCTGAGCGTACCGCTTGATTAACATCTTGTTGTTTTGAAGTTGAAGTATTCGTACAACAAAATACATGACATTGATGAATGTATTCTATGCAAATAAATTTAGTTTCCATGGCACAAATGCAAAATGAAAAGCTTTAAATTTGGTGCACCCCTTGAGAAATCTGCTCTATATTTAATTCTATCAACTATTTTGCATTCCCATACATAGCTAATAAATTTCCAATAGGTAGAATGCTCGAAAGAGATGTTATGCAGAATATGTGCAGGACAGATTCGTAGGAAGAATCTAATTTTTTTTAAGTCAATACATGCCTTTGACAGGTATAAATCCAATCAACAATAAATGCTCAGGAAGATACTTCAATCTAGCACATTCATGACATGAAAACAAAATTCCCAAACCTAGGCAATCAGTAGCTCTGAATCCACACCTAATCATTTAAAAGGAACTTTCAAATGGATAGAATTGGCAGGTCTTTGTTGATGATCAGGTGAAAGTGGATAAAAATTTGACAAAACAATGGATTCCCAAACAACATTAATGGTAGGATTCATACAAAAGGATTCACAAAATCTGATAACACGACAAGTTGCTAAATGAAACCAGCACTACTGTGTGCAATCATGAAACATCAACAGGAAACAACTTGCTGCAAATTAAAGAACAACTTGCTGCAAATTAAAGAATGATTGTCTCATGGAATACAAATGCTCAAGCAAATGCAATGGGCGGGTGTACTACCAAATTCCACAAAATATGCGCAACTTCCTCCCAGCACAGGTAAGATGCGCGTGAGAGATAAATTCAGACGTTGTGGCATTTGGGTTTCAAAATTTGTAGATGTAGACTGGTAACTCCAAAACACATAATTATTCATTGCTCCCTGTTGACACTATTGTTGATAAGGATAAAGGGCCTGAAAATGCAATTTGGGCAAGCTCCAAAGTATATTGTGATGTTGCATACTCGTTCAACGATGATGATGAAGAAGGGATAATGAAACAAAAACCCAATGCCGAGGTAAATGGAGGAGAATCAGGCGTTTCAAGGAATGGGATGCAATGCAATGATGAACTACTTGACAGAATTCCTGAAAGAAAAATCTTCTTCAATTGCCTTAGTCAGAACTTTCACCAAATGGAATATCACAATTCATGTAGCATAGATTCATTTAATCAATGTAAAGATTATGAAAAAAGTAAAGAAAATTTTAGTAAAGCAGAACAATTGTCAGGGAATGTCAACATAATTTTCTCCTCCTCCACCTGTCATAACAAAATCTTCTCATAGATAGGCATATATATTTGGAAAAAAAATAGAGAGGACTTAACTTATCAATTAAATCGAGGTCCCATCAATCTACTACTGGAAGAATAAATTCACCTCTTAAACAAGCACCAAATCGTACCCACACAAGTAATGTATGTGAGTGTGAATGAAAACAAATTTTACTGATTCAGAAAGTGCTTTAGTTAACAAAGACAACTCAACAAAGAGACAAAAGAAGTGATCGATATTTTGTTATGGACAAGACAAAGCAAATGAGACAGGAATTTAGAGGAGAATAGTTACTTTTTCTTCTGTCATCTGCCTCGTAATTCTTTCTACATGGTTTAAAAAAAAGCTAATACATAAACAAAGTCAATGTAAAAAATAAAAAATAAAATAAAATAAAAATGTGATTAAGAGAGACCTCCTTCTAGTGCCATAATGTGAACCCTCAATCTGCTTTTTCATCAAACAAAGACCACAACTAATTGTTGGTCAGTTCAAAACCAGCAAACCTCAGATTCCCTGAAAAATTCATTTGAACACAAGAATAATAGAAACAAAGCATGAAAGCAAACTAAACTAATGAAACATTATTCAAATGACCAAACAAACATCTTATAGGGGGATTGGTGCTATTTTGATGTGGAAAATAGCCCTTTCCCAACCCCTTTAGATAAGCTAAATGATAAAATGCTTTGAAGATGGAGTGAAATGGACAAAATTAGCTCTCAATTGAAGAGAGTAAATTTGCATGAAGGTTACAGTGGATGCTAAGGAGGAGAATAATCCTTCCATTTATAGAATATTTTGATGAGAGAAATAACCAAATGGATGAATGTGGGACAAAGATTTATCCAATGATATGAACCCATTTGTCATAGTCTGAGTGGATGGAGGATGTGCAAGTTTTGGTCAATGTGCCAAAGAGGGGGAGATTCAAATTTGAATTTGAGAGTTAAATGCTAAGTGGGGGACATGTAAGAGAGAAGTTATTGCCATGTTGGAGGGAACAAGTCAACTAGCCTTCATATTCAAACTTGGAGAATATTCCCAAAAGATGCTTTGTTGAGGGAAAATAATGAATTTTAATAAATAAATAAATTGATTTATTTGTGCAAGTGGGAAAAGCTAGAGGATGTGATGGGTGGTTAGATTAGATTAATCAGGATTAGATTAACTTAGTGAGGGATTAGGTGATTTTACCCATTTGACTTAGATTTAGGGATTTAAATTAAATCAAAGGGAGATAAAAGTGATTTCAGATTTAATTAAATAAAGGTTTGATTTATTTAATTAAAAGGATGATGATAGGCTTAAATTAAATAAAGTTAATTTATTCAATTTAAATGAATGACCTTAGGAAATTGATCAAATAAACTTGATTTATTTGATGAATGAATGAATATGACCTAATCAAGTGCATTATGCCAATTTTGCATGTCTACAGATTTATCTACCTTTATTTTGCTATATAAAAAGCACTCACCCCTTCCCTTGGCTAGTATGATGGACTGCTAGTTCAGTGCTAAGGGAGTGCTAAGTTTATTCATCTCTTTTCTTACTTTCATTCAATCATTTTGATCTTGGGCGGTTTCACAACCAAATCTAACATGGTATCAGAGCAGACCTCCTGCTTTTCCTTCCGCTGAGGATTTTTTGCCTATTGGTGAGCTTGAGAGCTAATGTAACTGGTGTTTTGGCAGACCTCCGTGTTGTTAGCCTACACCTTTATCGATTTTTCTATTTTCGCAAAAAATATTTTTAGAAAAATATTTCTGTGATTTGATTGTTAAAATTTGGGGAAGTTTTTTTCTTTTATGGGGCATATATTGTGCAAATTATATTGTTTGGGGTTTTTTTTTGCGACCTTGTACTAATCGATCATTGTGAGACTATTTTCTACATCATTTGGACCGATCATTGGTGGTAAAATAAAATATTTATCGGGTCATGCATATTACCCCCATCCCGCATTTAGTCTCTTGTCACTATCACCTATTGATAGTACCTTCTTCGTTGGTTGTCCATGGTAGTGTACCTTCATGATCAATGGTCATCAGTTCATTGTGTTGGTAGTTGTTATTCTTGCATCGGTCAAATCACCGATGGCTTGAATCTTCCATTTGTCTGATATGTGATAGGGCATCTACCAGTTACTAATCACAGGCCTTGACTCGTCATCGTATGCAGATCTGTCAGGTTTTTATATTATCAACCTGGTTATGGTCACAAGACAACGACATATTCTTGTTTCCTATTAGCATATTCATTTGTTCGATGGTCCTTTGGTAATCTGGTGATCAATCAGTCAAATCTCACTGGCAATAGTGGTACTCATACAAAGCAGAGGGTACTGATCAATCTATGGGAAAATAGACAGGGTTTATTTTCACTGGCATCTCCTGTTAATTGGTGTACCTATCTCAACGTGCATCCCCATCAATTTTTTTGGTTCTTTGAAGCTTTTTTTCCTAGCTCTCTTCTTTAAGCCCAGTCAAATCTCTTTCTCATCACTAGCTACATCATTTGTGTGTTTGTTATCAAAGGGTACGAGCATATCCTCATCAACATTTCTTCTAGATCAGCCTTAAACCACAGATTGTCTAGTCAGTTGTTTTATGGTACAAAATATTTTTATTCACATTTTTTTATAATTTTTAAAATTTTCTTATTATTATTGACTTTTCAACAATCTATTAGTGTAATTTGAATTTTTTTTTATATAAATCTTGGTATAGTTCATTTGGCTGATGGTTTTAAGCCTCTGCTCAGGGTTTCTTAGCTGACGGAGTGTAAGTCCCTTGAGTGGCATTTTTGTTTTTGTTTTGTAGTATGTGGTTATATGGATGACCAAGTTGTAGCCCCCGAGTGTTGAATATTTGAGCCTATTTAGTCTGTCTATTTGTCTTGAAGTGCCTTTTTTCATTTTTTCGTAACTTTTACAAACAGAGGCCATTTTTTAGAAACAAGATATCATTGGAAATTTGATTATATCCTTTGTACATATCTGAGGTTACTTTTATCTTGGAGGCATATGTGAACATCCATCAATGCATGCACTATCTTTATGTTTGTGTACATTAGGTTTGCATTATTTTATCTCTACACTTCAGTTCAGTTTTAGATCATCTTTCAGTCGACTATTGCCTCATAGATTGCAAAGATGTGCTAGTTTGTGAGTTTTCCAGTGTTCCTTGGCATTGGGTTTGTTATTCCTTTATCATGATTTTGACTTGAGTCCGTGAGTGACTCTAAGATGGATTCTAGCAAACAAAACTATCTTTCTTTGATTGTTGCATTCAAGATTCCAATGTTACTCCACAGTGTACTTCAAGTGATTCTTCTTGCAACAAGTTATCTCATTATGGGGGGGTTGTATGATCTCTCTTATCATCCTTTTTATAGATAGAGATTGTTTGGATTTGTGATGGATATCATTATTGTATTTTATCTCTCTTTTGGGGAGGAGTTTTGTCTCACTGGGTTTTCTCCTTTTCTCCGGTTGTGAGAGATTTAATTTGCATTTGTACATGAGTACCTGATGTGGCCTTGTAGCTGGGACTCACATTTGCATTTCATCTTGCATAATAATCTCCCTAAGTTTGCACTTAAGTGGGGGTGTTGGTGTAAATAGGTTTTTACCTATTATACATTGTCTTAAGTTTAACTTAGGACATATATTTAATATTTTCTAATATTTTGCTCAGGTAGTTTCACCTGTGATTCATCGGTGAGTCTGTTCACTGCCTTTCCTTTCCTATTTAATAGGCTTATATATACATGATTATTCAATATCTTAGCTTTTAATAAAGCTTATCACATTATTTGGTGATTATTTTTTCTTGGCTATGAGGGTTGAGTTTCAGGTTGTTCCTGGGTGATTTGGAGCTTTGCTCCAATAGTTTGATGATGATGATGCTGATAATGTGAAAATTTTCTTTGCAATGTGTGATAGGTGTTAGGTCAATTTTACATGTCTACACAAATAAAAACAACCTAAGATTGCAATCAAATTTCAAAATAAAATATTTATGAGTTTCAAAAGATTTTACAAATGTAGAAAGTGTCAAGTTCACCAAAATTTTATGTGGGAAAAGGGGTCTAGGGTCTAAATCACACCTTTCTCAATATTACATTAGAGAGGAACCAAATTTGATCACATAAGACCACTTGGCTATTATCCTTGATAGAGGATCTAGAATGGTTGATCAAGGTTTTTGTCCCTATTTTTATAGGGTTTTATTGATTTGTTGTTGGATGTGATATGTGTGATAAAAAAGTGAGCTAGGTTAACTATGAATCAACCAAAAATTGATGTGACTATATAAAAATACAAGAATGAAACATAAAAATTGATAATAAAATATAAAAATATAGAGATAGAGGAACCCGGTATACAAATTAGGGTTGAAATTACTTGGTCATAGGTGATGGCGCCCTAGATTGGAAGATACAAATTTTTAAAATATATGAACAAGTATAGGTGGGCCACAATTTGTAGCCTCTTTTCTCATGGACTCAACTTTTGAACTTTGTTTGTTGGTGAATAATCTTCTTGCCCTAATTTGTTGAATAGGAGGCTTGAATGTTTGATCTTGCTACTAGCTCTTCAATATTCTCCTAAATCCACTTGAAATCTCCCACCTACAAACAAGATAGGAGAGAAAGGTTTGTACCATATAGGGGCTTGTCTAATTCAAATCCAATTTTGGTGTTTCTACCTCCACAATGGCTATGATGATCTAATGAGTACTTACCCTTGATTGAGTAGAGGTAAATGGGTAAAAATAAGTGATAAATGACAAGTGTTTAAACTTACCACTTAGATATGATCTCCTTGATGGAATAAATTCATGATACACATCTCATGCAAGGAATATTTTCTTTTTCAATAGGAAGTCATGCAATTGTTAGTACTCACAAAAAATGAAAAATCTTACTTATGAACTTGATGCATTGCTAAAATGAATCTTGGCTAATCAAATGTTGTAATAATGATGCTTATTTTTCTCTTAACTACTTTTTAGGATGCTTTGTTGATCAAAAATTCAATAGATTATCAAATGGTGAAAAAGACATATTTATATGCAAATCTTGATTTCTCACAAAATTAATTGTGAAAAACCAACAAATAAATTTGAATTTGCAAACATAAAAAATATTGAAAAAATATATTAAAAATTGGAACAAAATAGGTTGGTCAAGGGTGGTGGCACCCTAGACCAGACCTATTTTAGGGATTTTATTATCATTAAATAAATAATTAATATTAATTCCCAATTATATCCTAATTTTCTAAAAATGATAATAAAATAGGCAAATTATTAGCATAATTAGGTCCAAGCACATAAGGGGGAGCTAAACATAGTGTGAATCTATCAAGGTTGACAATTTATGATGCTACATTTCCAAAATTATGCAAAATTTAGGTGGAAACCAAAATCAATTGAAAAAATTAAAAGTGCAACAATAAATATCAAATATATTAAATTAATAGTGGAATGCATTGTTATACCTATCAAAATTATTGAAGTACCTTTTAAAAGTGTCACTATATAACATTGCATCTAGTCAGGCTTTCTTGTACATAGACCCTCCTGGAATGGGATTGGTTTTTAGACCCTTCTGGTCATGGAGGAACCAGTCCAAATTCTGGGGACGTTTGTGGATAAAATCATTTGGAGAGCCTGGGAGGCAGTTAAGCCCTGGCTTCACTAGGCTGGCTTTGGTTTTCGTGATGGGTTTTCACTCAACCGGTAGAATGTTTGGTGGCCGCCCCTTTTTGCTAACAATGGTCAACCGTTAGCTAAATCACCTTGGCTTAAGGCACTCAAATTCCACAAAAAGGGTATCCAGACCCTGCAACAAATATTTCATAGACCCACAATGCATATCATGCAGTGGAAAGAATTTTGTGCTCTATATAGGCTTCATAACTAGGACCATGCTACTTTTGATGTTCTGGTGAATCCTATTGCTACATGGATACTTCATAAGGTTTGAATTCGTGGGACCAAACCCTGGTGGAAGGACTGGAAGTGGTATCTAGACACCCCTTTAAGGAATGACAAGCCTCAGCTTGGTTACAGGTGGCTTTCACCACACTTTCCTATGATTCAAAGTTTGAACCAGAGGTGGCTTCTTCAATCTCCCACTCATGCCTGGTGTAAAATATTTTTTTCCACTTGGTCTACAAGTGTTGAGCCAAAACTTTCCCACTTTTCTTGGTGTATTCTTTTCCAAGGCTTTCCTGTGGGTTCTTGGCTTGTTCACTTGGGGGTCTAGGACCCTCATTGCCCTTTTTGTGGGAAAGTTGAGACTTTTAAGCATTTTTTTGGTTTTGTCCCAGAGCTCGAAAGTTTTGGACTTGGATTTATGACTTCTTTCAGACCTTTAGGCCGAAGCCTTTCTCCTGGCATATGATTCTACTGGGAGACTCGCCCAGATTTCCTACTAAGTATACCCAGCTTTGGCACACTTTTAGGGTGCAAATCTTTTTCAATATCTGGAAAGACAAAAATGCCTACATATTTTCTCATTCTCAAATGGATATTAATGTTTCATTATATGCTAAAGCTATTATTTGTTCTAATGTGCTCTTATAGATTCAAGTGCAAGCTAATAAAGTTGCACTTGAGGTTGCTCACCTACAAGTGCTATTGGACCACTGGGGTAATGCCCTGTGTACTATTGCTCGGGTGCCTGCTTCGTCCACCTCTTCATGTAGTAGGTCACCTTCTCAGGGCCGACAACAGAGTGGTTCTACGCGTCCCCACTCTCAACCTCCTCTTTAGCGGGATTCTCACCCTTCTCGTCAGACCCGCTCTCCTCCGCCACAGGATAGCTAGGGGTGGCCCTTTGGTAGTGCTTCAAGGAGCAGCAATGGCGGTTATGGGTGGACCTCTTATGAAACTCTTGCTTCTGGCTTTGGTTAGCCAAACTCTGGTAAATGCTTTTTGTGTTTGGTGCTTGCAATCTCGCCCCGACATGAGGGTAAAGATAAAGAGAAGGAAAAAGATGTTGATGACAGTTGGGGTCCTCCTCCTGATATCACTCCAAACCCTGCTGATGTATGTGGGAAGAAAATGGATGACAGAGACCCTCTTGGCTCTATTGGCATTGCTTTGGCCACTTAATTTCCCTTTTTATATGTTTTGTAATCATGGAATTTTGGGCTCGGCCCATGTGATTGGTTAATTTTTTAGTTTTTTTGGGCGCTGCCCATGTGAATCTCGGGGTGTGCCTTCTTACCACCCACCTTTTTTAGTGAATATGTAACTTTATCTTTATATTAATATAGATAGCTACCTATTCATCAAAAAAAAGTGTCACTATATTTTATATCTAAGTGTCATTTTTCCTATCAGATATGCCATTTTGTGTATCAAATGTGTCATTATATCGTCAAAAGAACCTCTCTACACTTGCAAGCACACATTATTGGTGTGAAAAAATGTCTTGTACCTAGCTAATCCTATCAAGGGAGACTTATTCACATGTTAAGTTTACTTAGCTCCTAGGCATGTTTTCTAGAAGTCTTAGTTGTCTAGATAAGATCTTATCCTATATTATCTTTTATTGGTTACCTAGGTCATTTAATAGTTGCCTCATAATATAAGATGAAGGAACATGTCATAATTATGTTTACTCCTATCTCTTACCTTCCCTTTATAAGGCCTCTCATATTCAATCTTATAATCTTTCATCCATAATCATAGAAAGCTATTCTTCCCATTTTCTCTCTTGTGAAAGATATTTTGGTTTAGCAATTGTTCCTAGGGGTGTTGGGAGTCACCATTTACTCCTACATGGTATCAAAACTCTAGTGTTGTAGATTTTTTCCCAAATAGAGGGTTTCATCTTGGTTTGAATATATTTTTGGGTGCATTTTGGGATTTCAATAACCTTACAATTGACTCTAAGGTGTCAAAGAAAGTCAAGTTTACCTTTCGTTTTGTCAATTTTTATTTTTTATTTGATCTGCAATACTTTCAAGTAGGGTTTCAATTACTAGATCCAAGAGGTAACTAAATTTTCAAAGAACTCTAGGCCAAATCTAACCTTGCCATCATGTCTGAAAATCCCAAAAACCTAAAGATCAGTTGTCAATTCATTGAAATTAGACACTTAGTCTAGGGTCATTAGGAAATTTTTTGTACCATCACCATTTTTTTCTATACGATACAAATCCATACAATTCATATGATCCATACACAAGTCACAAGTCTACAGGTCAGGTATCAAGCAAATATTCTATTACATATACTTTGTTGTGTTGGTATAACATCACAATTTGTACTACTCCTACATATCATTCGTCGGTTGTCAATTTCATTAGTCATGAGTACTATCATATTAGTATGATCACAATTTAATTTATTAAAAAATATATTTTAATTGTTGGGGTTTAAAATTTTGGTTAGGTGTTAAACGCTTAAATTTGGTAGTTGGGAATATCCCCAACACCACACCTTAAGGATTGAGGAAGGGACCTTAAATCCCGACGGCAATCGAGCAGATGACATGAGTATCTTTTGTTGGAAGGTTAAATATTTTTTCATTGATATGTCTATTGGAAACATGAGCATGAGGTATGAGCACAAGTTGTACTGTATGCGAGTACAGTGTTGTCATTGATGTCAAATTTGTGGTTTTCCATGAAGATTGATGTGCAGATCATTTTGTGTAGCATGAGCATGCATAAACATGTTAATCTAGTTCTCAATTGCAAGAAGGTTTAATCTAGTGTAGATAGTTGAAGTGGAAATTTGGCTAAGTGTTAGAATAGTGTTTTTAGTATATATGACATTTGGTATTTTGGTTTGCATTGGTCCACCTTGAAGAATATTGCTCTGTGGTTCCAAGGAAATTTTGTGGAATGTTAGAGGAGTCTGAATCCATATTTTCATGTCTTTTGGTCCTCTGGTGAAGAAGTTATGAAGGATAGAATATCGAGTCAACTAGTGACAGTGTTTTCCAATGTAGAATGTATGTTTTGATCAGTCTGCATTTCACTAGGGAATGGTATCTTTTCTTGTGGATTTATGGGAGTTTTTACAAGTGTTAGGTGCACTTAAGATCCAAGTGGTATGAATTTTGGAGGCCCGCATGTTCATTTGTGGTTGTTCAATTGGTGAATTTGACGTTAGGTCACCAACGGTGCCGACCTAATATGATATGAGTATTGTGGAGGTTAGTTAAGTATTTATATGTTATAAGGGAGCTATTATAGGTCTAAGCTAACCTATTTAAGGTGTTACATGTTTTTGAATTAAGGCACGAGGTTTGTATGATTATTTGGGATCCGAAAAGTTATGTTTTGCATGATACATCTAATTAGGCCAACCTAATTGATGTTGGGATGAAATGGATATAAGTAGAAGATTATTTCATTGTTGGATAGAGTGAATAGTGTGTAAACACGAATATTGTGGATGTGAATTGTGTGAAATTGATAAAAGTTCATATTAGAGTAGAGTAATATGAAGTGTGTTGATTGTATATATTGAGCTTCAATGGAACTCTATTCCAACATGTAGATGCATTTATAATAGTTCATTCTAGTTGTGTGTCATTGCTCTCTTCTATCTTTTATTATTTATATGGGTAGTGAGTCCACATATAGTGAGCACTTCTATAATATCTTATAATAATTTATAATATATATTGTGAGCTAATCCTCACCGTGGTTTTTCTCTTTTTGGGTTTTCACGTAAAAATTTGGTGTTCATGTGTTGTGTGGTTTTGATAGATTTTTTCATCCTTTCCTTTCTTACTGCAGATTGAATATGTTGTATGGAATGAATGTTTAAATGCTTAATTGGTTTCATAGAATACTAATTAACCCACCCTGTTAGTATTATAGGTGTTCAACAATTGGTATTAGAGCTTGATTCCTTGGAAGAAGCTTAACCACTTGAGGAAGGTCTTGGAGATTGAACAAATGGCTATTAGAATATATCCTACTCCTCCAGAAGAAATTCTTGATGTTGGAGTCATAGTAGAAGATTGCATGGTTGACATGAATGGAGAACTCAGAATATCTCTTGAAGATATGGAAAGGACTAAAAATGAGAACAAAGATATGAAGGAAAATGTCAAGGAAGCAAATGAATGCATCAAAAAGTTGAGAGAGAAAACCAAGAAATTCAGAGAAATACATAAGGAGGTTAATGAACAGATGAAGAAAGCAAATGAAATAATTACCAGTCTGAAAGTGCAAGTTGAAGAAGGAAAAAGAGTTGAAGAAAATGCCTGAATGCTAAGATGAGAAGAAAATTTGAAGAATACTAAAAACTTGAAGAAGAATTTGTGACCTTGAGATCATATTTGGAAAAAGAATAGAATCAAGAAGAAAAATTCAAGATGATCTATACAAAGCTTGATGAAATTATTACAAATAAAAAGAATTATAAAGACAAAGGTGGATTAGGTTTTGAGAAAGGAGAAAGTTCAAAGGTAGATTAGACACCAAGTGTTGAAAAGGAGAACAATGAACAAAAGAAAATTGAGGACAAGAAGAGAAATGGAAAGAAAGTATGAAATCAAAGGAAAGACGACCACAAATTAGACAAACAAATGCACAAAGGTACTTATATTTTAATGGTTTCTATTATTCTTGCAATAAATTTGGATATAAGGCTATGGAATGTGGAAGCAAAATGAATCAAAATGTTGAATCTTTCCTCAATTAGTGCTTTGCATGCAAAAGATTTGGTCATAAGTGTTGATGGTGTTTTCTGCACAACAACAACTCGATAATGCAATATTCTATCTCTCTTGAAAGGTTATTTCCAACAATAAATTACTGAAAATCACCCCAAGGTCTCTCGGGTGTCAGGTCATGACAATGCATAAACAACTCAGATAATATGTGAAAATGCTGGTAATCACAAGTGGCCTTACAAATGAACAATGCTGGAAGTGAATTTTCATCAGATGCAACAATATGGTGATGCTTTTAACCCTAAAACTAACCCAGATTCAAAATAAACAGTGAAAGAGATAAGGGTTTAGAGAAATTCTATTCTATTCTAACTCTTAAGATTAACAATGCAAATGATAAACACTTGAAATGGACCAATCCCAACGAAACCAATCTCTGCTCGATCAAGATAAATCTGCAATCTTACAGAAACAGTGCAATCTCCTAAGGTTTTAAAGATTTTCAGATCATGAACATTCACCCAAGACAACCCAATTGCAGTTGAAATGAATAAATCTCCATAATTGAACCAAGCACAATGAATATAAAGGTCCAGGCTAACTTTACAAAACAACTAACCATCAGCTAGCTGTAAAAAGTATGGACCAGGGATTGCTGCAAACACTTCAAACATTAAGTCATAAACATCATTGAATCGGATTTAAATCTAAATCTAACAACCTTGAGCAATCTGAAAGATAGAATCATAAGAACCATGCAAGATAAGTCAACACAAAAGGGATCACCAGAAAATCACAATGCCTTCAATTGTATTGAATCACCAAACTCCAGCAACAATTCCAATGTTCTGTTACATCACTTGCTCAGAAATTGGCTAGCTTCTACCTCTACTCTACTGCTAAATTCGCTCTCTATCAAATCTTCTCCTAGTCTCTCTCTCACACCCTTACAAATGAGGCACAAACGCCATTTATAGAAAACCCCAAACATGTCGGCCTAATTAGATTTTACAATAATAACTGGCCTCAAAACAGGTCGCCCAGGAGAATTTCAAAATAGGACAAGATTTGCATTAAATGCATGAATATTATCCATGTCGGCCCACGATCTCCAGCAAGATCAGATTCACGTGTTTTCCAGAAAGTCCTCCAGCTGTAGACAGTTTTGGCACGGATTCTTAGGCAGGTCCCACTTTGAAAATTTAAATTGAATGCTTCCAGATTCCCCTCTTTGGCACGAATCCATATGCAAGTCCCCTTTTAATATTTGTTTAGTCCTGAAAAAACAGATATCATCATTAATAGCCCACATGTTCAAATTAAATTTGAATAAAATTTTGACCTTTTCTAAAAAACTTACATTTTTATAAGGAAACTTTCCATTTTCAGAACTTTTTCCATTTTTGGAAATTTTTATTTTCGATTTTTTTTATCTCAAGAAATTTTCATTTTCAGGATCATTTTAAAAAAATTTCCATTTTTGGAAAAAACATTTTCGAAAAATTTCCCTTTCGAAACCGCACAAGGGGAAAATCCAGGAAAATTCGCGATTCTAGATATCCGAAAAATCCGTGTGGATAGAACTGTAAAATCTAGCGATGAATCAAAATTCCAAACAGCACAGATTATGGGAAATTCCAGCCAGACAGGATTATGGGAAATTCCAACCGGACTGGAAAATCCTAGATTTTGTTCAAAACCTAGTTTTTTCAAAGTGCAACCTGGGGAAATCACTTGGGCAAGCAAGATGAACATCTAAGGACCTCCAAAGACAATGAAATCAATAAAATTAAGAGGCCAAAAGCTAGAGCAAAAAGAGGGTCCCCGCCGGGCGCAGTGCAAAACTGCACAACAATAAGGATAGTGAATGTAGAAGTCAAATGATGAATGGCTATATCAATGGTATGAGGTTTCAATATTTCAATGGGTACTATTATGCATGCAATATATTTGGGCATAAAGCTAATCAATGTAGATATAGAGTGGGTGGAAGTAAGCTTGTTCAAAATGTTGTCACTTGTTACAATTCTAATAGACCAAGACACATTTCCAAATTTTGTAGAAGCAAGAACAATCTGATAAAGAAGAATGATTTGGTGAAAACAGTTGATCCAGTAGAGATGAAGAAAGAGATGGAAAATATATGGAGAAAGAAGGAATATAGTGATACTAAGCCTGAGTATGTACCAACATCTAGTGCAAATGTTTCTTTTGGAAACTAAGTTGAGAGCTTTGGCTCATGGGGATCATTTACAAAAAATATTTTATCCCCTACCAAAGAAATGGTGTTGATGTTTCAACACATGGATATGAGGTGTGGGTCACTATGATTGACCTATTGGAGAAAATATTGGTGAAAAATATTGAGTTGTGAAAGTTTGTAGAGCATTTGAAGGTGACTGTGTGTTGTAGTTAGGGTTGACTAGCTTTATTTACTAAAGCATTCAATATGAATTAGGTCAATTTCTAAAATGGTTTATAAGTGATTTCACTAAACCAAAAATTCATTTACAAACAAGAATTCAAGGAGAGAAGAACAAATAAGGAGCGAAGTGTTTGAAGGAGATCAAAATTCCTTGTGCACAAAACTGTAGTTAAAAGTGATCCAAAGGTATTTACAGACTTCTACCTTTCCATAAGTCTTTCAAAAGTATATTTAATTATTGGAAATGTATACACCATAAGTAGTTGAGGTAGTGGATTGTCCCCACCTTAAATTCAAATGGCATCCTGACAAATCCATGATGGATGATCCAACGATGTGTTTCCATAGATCCCATATGGTGTTTTGCACAAAAAATATGTAAGGGAATATATTCATGCTAAGTTGGAAGAGTATAATCACATAAAGTTGGCTGATGTGTGGTATAATGAACTCACTAGATATGAGTTTGAGTTGAAATCAGAATTTGAGGGTTTGGCAGAGAAAAAACTAGATGTTTGGACTAATTTCCCAAAAAATTATATGTCAAAGAATGGGTTAGGTATACATTGAACCAAATCCTTGAAAAATTCAGATGGTTTAATATACCACATTTGATAATCAAAGAAGTGATTAGGGTTGTTATGGGTTTATGCTCAAATGAACTAGCTTTGGTGCTCAAATCAGTGAAGAATGAACTAGTGATGGAATTAACTGGTGCAAAATATGATAGGAGAGCCTTGAAAATCAAAGATATTAGAAATCCACCAATTAAGTACGCTTCTATGGTGATTGGATACAAGCTATATTTCACTAACAGGGAAAATTTTGTATCAACAACTATAATTAATATAGAGCATGAGATGGTTGTGAAGGGTGCAGATTATTATTTGTGTGAATTGAGAGCTCAATTAATGGAGAATCTGTAAAAGACTAAAGACTCAAAGTATCCCTTCAAATTCGATACTTTGACAATCTTTTTACTATTTTACTTTTTGAATGAGGTTCCTGGTACAAGGAACATAGTGTGGCTAAAAGATGGGCTTGTAGCACATCAGATAAGAGATCATTTGTTGAGATTAGGATATTTTGATGCACAAAAGAATGCTATATAGGGATTCTTTAAGAATTTTCAAGAAAAGATGCAAGAAAGAGAGAGGATACTAAAAAGTGTGGTAGAAAAATACAAGAATGAAATTAATTTTCATGGTAAGGATTGTTGCATAATGGAGGTTGTTAAGCCTAGAATTGTGTGCATCCTAGAAATGGGATATCAAGTGGAAGAAAATATAATAATTGGTTTGGTTAACCTTATGTTGAGCAAACCTAGAGACACTTCTTGAGAGAGATATGTCACATAAGAAGAGAAGTCTATGCAAGTACACATGGATCATAGATAAAATAAAATTAAGAAGACTGTTGAAAAGATGATTGCATAGGTTATGAAGGCAATGGCCTAACAAAGGAACAAGTAGAGAAAGCTAAAGCCATGTCTGGCTCACCAGAAGGAACATCTAGTAGAAGAAGGTTTGTTAGAACAACTACCACCCCTCTGGTTTCCCCCAAGTACTCCAAGATTAAGTCTATCATAGGAGAGAAAAAAAGAGACTAAAAGTGCTCTAGTGAAGGATAAAAAACCTTCAACTAAGCAACAAAAAGGGCCTAAGAAAGAAAAGGCCTCTCTGGGAAAACAACAAATAGGCCCTATGAAGAGAAGAGTAAAAAAAAAAGCAACAAGAGAGACATAATTGGGAGTGAAAATTGATGATGAAGAAGAAGAAGGACCACAATTGGTCCAGAAATGAAATTTTGAAGCTTCACAAGGTGAAGCAAGTTCAAAGAAAGTAAAGAATGGAATTGTGGACATTGATAGTGAAGCAGAGATAGAGAAGGAAAAGGAAGGCTATAAGATACAAATAAGGGAGAAGAAATCAAAATTTAGTAAGAAGTCATTGGAAGAAAAGAAAAAGAAGGGTAAGTTTTCCCCTCTAGTAAGACAACATAGCCCCATGAAATTTGATGCTCTATTTAATGGTATTGTGGATTATGAGACAATAAAGAAAACTACTACTCTATATACTACAATACATGATGTTAATAAGGCTAATATAGAAGAAGCAATTGTAAAATACATTGTTACTTTTGAAGTGAATATGAAGGATATTGAAAAATAATTTCCTAGGAATTTAAGAAATGTACTATATGCTAGAAGATAGGAATATGTTAATGAAGAAACAAAGTTAAGATATTTTTCTTTGGAAAAGGTTATTGCACTTCTCTCAAATGAACATAAAGCCACATTGTCTCAAGTGTACAATAAGGAGTTCCAAACAAAGCAATGGGTAACTTGTTGGCTTTCAGTTGTGTATGTGTTAGTTTGTCCTTGATGCCAAAACTGTTTTATGTGGTTCATGACATCGCTGGTTCTATTCTTTGGATTCTTAGTTTGATGAATGCATGATATGCAAATTCACATGGTTTGTGATATGCAGATGACATGATATGCAGATCCAGGATTTTACTTTGTTCAATTTTTTTGTTACATGATGATGCTGACAGTGTTTATCATTTTGACAGGATACAGGTTGTTTTTAGTTTGATCCTTTAGTTGATGCTCACATTTTTTAGATTGGTTTACATATGAGGTTGGTTTACTTATGATATCTTTGACATGCACAAACTGAGGGTATATGTTTTGAGGTATTGATATTTTGATCATCAATGTCAAAATGTGAAGGCAGTGATATCCACGACAATGATTCTAAACATGTTGTTTGGTATATGGCATATTGGATGGTTATTCATATTCATGATTGATAGGATCAACATTCATTTTATTTTTTACAGATTGGTAAATCCATGCTTGGCATATTCATTTGTTACTGATTTTGTGAGCACAAGGTATTTTGTTGTTAACAATAAAAATGGGAATAAAATCCCATTGGTGGTATTATTACTATGATCTAAAACCTAAAATTCATTTCATTTCAAAGGTCATTTCATTTGCAAGTTATCAGGAAACATTTTTATTGACTTACATTGCTTTAAATATCAAGGTCATCACCATTTTATGAATCTTGGTTAACATGGCATATGGAATATATCAAGGTTATATGACAAAAGAAATTGACTTTGTTTAAAATCAAATGGTGGTGATAGAATCATTTTTGTTTGACACTGTGGTTTCAACAACAACTTGTGACTGGGTCTATCACATTGAAAAGTGACACCGACAGCCATCATTAACAATGTATGCACATGTGGCATTGATAACTTATTATTCAATATTATGGTGTCGGTATTTTTGGGTAAAGTCTTTAGTAGCAGATTCTAAGAAATTATCATTTTATTTTGCAAAGACTTTTAAATACTTGAATCTTGGTTAGAGCAAAAGGTTTTATGGAACCCTAACTACCATGGTACTCTGTGGTCTGAAAATTTGTTGAGATTTTCTCAGCTGACCTGCTATGGTTTTGCAAATTAGCTCACTATATGAGCTTGGCCAACATATGGAGTAACTTTGAACTTGTAAAAGATATGACTGTCTATTTTTGGACAAGGAAACGACAGTGGAAGTTTCAGCTAGATGATTATCAGGTTTTTAAGGCATACTTTCATTTTTTCTTTCACCAGAATCAGGTAATGAACAAAAACTATTTTGTTGCTGATGGGAATTAAGACATTATGTTAAGGGAAGTTATTAAGAATGGCTTTTATTTAATATGTACCGTTGTTTTAGTAAAACTTTGGTTCTGAAATACTATTGATAAGGACTTTATCTTTGGTAATTATGATTAAAACCCTTTAGGGTTTCTAGATGTTTCTCGGGCTGTAACAAATTTAACTTCAAAGTTAATGTGCTAACCCGAGTGATTTTACAGTTACACAAACTGCTTTTAGAGGTTATTTTGTAGTGTCTTTAAAAGATGGATTTCTGGCATTTCTCGAGTTACTTGAAAGAAAAAACAAATGAGACTTCAAGATTAATCTTGATAGATATAAGACATTGTATTGCTTTGAATTTTTTTTGATTCTCAGATTATTGTATGAGAGAAGATGTTGTCATTTTCATACAACATTCTTCAATGTGCTCATTGAAAATCTTCATGGTCTACTGTTGAGATTCTAGGACTGCATTTGCACTTCTAGGGTTTTAATAGTACACTGTAATTGTTTAAAAATTGTTATTTTGTGGAGTTGGTGCTCCTAAAAAATTGTGGAGTTGTTGCTCCTAAAAAGTTCTGGAGTTGGTGCTCATAAAAAGTAGAGTTGGTGTTTCTGAATTGTGAGGAGTTAGCGCTCCTGAATTGTGAACAATTGGTGCTCTAAGTAAATGAAGAGAAAGATTTTTTCGAGTGGTTTTTATTCCCCAAGAGGGTTTTCCACTCAAGACATATAATGTGTTATGTGATAAGTCTTGGTGTGATTGTTTTTCATGTCTATCTGATTTTCATAAGTTATCAGATGCATTAATGTCTATTATCAATTCTTATTTCTACATTGTTAATGTATTTTGTTGTTACAAGTACTTTCATAGTCATAAGTTGCAAAATGGTTTAAAATCTCTGTTTAACCAAACATGTTTTGCATGTTGTGATAAAAATCATTTAGTCTATCACATCACATGTTCATTCATTGATTCATAGTTCTAGATTGTTATGTTTCAATTTTTCATGATGTACTAAAGCTCTTTGTTGTTTCAATGCTTATCATATGTCATTTAGTTGCACAGTTGTTGCAGTGTCTCATAAAGTTGCATTGAAATCTGATGGTTTTAAAATGATTCAATGATGTTGGTCTTCATTTACATAGTATTATGAGTTGCACCTATCTTGTCATCATGCTTTGATTGTTAAACTATGTCAGTCACATCTTTTGCAAGTGCAAGATATCTCACACAAATCATATTGGCATAACTTGTCTAATGGACTGAGTTAATGTTGTCTTATCTTTGTTTACCACTTTTCATGAATGCTCTCAAAGTGATTACTTTGCTTTCTTATCAATCGAAAGGTTATCTGAACTAAAAGTCTGTCAAAGTTTAGAAGGTTTAAATTTTTTTGGTCTGTCTATCAGACACTGATTCGCCCCCCCCCCCTCTCAGTGTCTGTCCATAATCCAACATAACTACCCTTATGAGTAGAGATTAGGAAAATCTTGAGAGGCTCTAGAATGAAACTATGGAGAAGATTTCAGATTTGGCACAAAGATTAGGTCTAACTCCGGAAAGTGAAGAAGCAATGCATGATGATATACCAGCTCTGGAAGTTAATGTGACAAAGGAAGCACAACAAGAAGATGCTCAACATGAGCATGGAATAGAAGAGGAGAATTTGTAGAATGACACTCCTAAGGATGTGGAAGAAAATGTTGCAGAAGAAGATATTATTGGTGATACTCCTCTAATGGGAGAAAATGTTACTAGAGATGTAAATGTTATAGAGGCATAGAAAGAGGATACATCTATAGATTACAACTCCCCTCCTCCAGATCCAAAAAGGAATGTTGAAGAAGAAATACAAGCCAACCCAGAGAAAAATATGCCTCTGGATAACAAAGAAGAATCAGTTGATGAGGGAAAGAAGGATGAGGAAAATCCTAATAATGCTAAGAATAATGAAGAAAAATTAGAAAGCAGCATTGGTGACAAGGAAAAGGCTTTGGAAATGAAGGATGTAGAAGATAAAGTGAAGATGGTTTGTGAATCTTCTGATACCTCTAGAGATTCATTGAAGAACTTGTTAAGTATGCAACTCTAGCTTTAGTCAGCTGTGTCTACCTAGCTACTACAACTTCCAATGCAACAAGGGTAGGTAGATATGGATAAAATATCTCCATTGCACAAACTACAATTATGTGATGTGTTCCATGCCCCTACTCAAAAGGAAATTTTGAAAAATCATCAAAAGAGTGTAGAACTTATTGATGAAGTAGTGAGAGTGCTACAAGAAAGCATACCTAGTGCAAGCATTGATAATTCCCTATCTAGTATGAAAAATTTAAAGAATATTCCAATGGTTTAAAGGAAAAACTAGAGGAGGTCGACAAAAAAGTGAATGATACATCTAATTATGCTGACCTAATTGTTGTTGGGATGAAATGGATATAAGTATACGATCATTTAGGTGTTGGATAGAGTGAATAGTGTGTAAACACAAGTATTGTGGATGTGAATTGCGTGAAAGTGATGCAAGTGCATATCAAAGCAGAGTGTTAGAGTAGAGTAATATGAAGTGTTTGACTCTGTATATTGAGATTTATTGGAACTGTATTCCAACATGTTGTAGATGCATTTGTAGTAGTTCATTTTGGTTGTGTGTCATCCCTCTCTTCTATCTTTTCTTATTTTTGTGGGCACTGAGTCCACCTATAGTGAACACTTTTGTAATATCTTATAATCGGTTATAATATATATTGTGAGCTAATCCTCACCATGTTTTTTTCTCTTTTTGGGTTTTCCACATAAAAAAATGGTGTTTATGTGTTATGTGGTTTTGATGGATGTTTTCATGCTTTCCTTTCTTACAACAAATTGAATATGCTATGTGGAATGAATGTTTAAATATTTGAGTGGTTTTAGAGAATATTGATTCACCCCCCCTTTTCAGTACTCCCGGTGTTCAACATCCTGCCACCACCACCATTGCTAGCCCATTGCCACTTTGGAAAAATATATATATTTTTTCCTAGCGAACTAAGAGTTACATGGGTGACCACAGAATAGCCCCTAGATGCCTATATTTGGCCCCATAAGCCCTAAATAGGGACTTTTTCAAATTGTAATAAATTTCAAACCATGAGGTAAAAATTTTCAAACAAAATATTGTCAAAATTTTGGCTCTATCAATTTTATTGTAGTGCAGGTTATTTCTTTAGATTTTTCTATTTGCTGCCTATTTTTCTAGCTTGAAGTTAGGTCTTGTTTTTAAGTCTCCAATCTTATAAATTTTTTCTTTGGACTCTATTTTTCCTGATTCTTGTGACATCAAGAAGGTTTTGAGGAGCACTTTAATTTTAAACATGCTCTTTTTTTAGATTTTTTTCTAAAATTTCAAAATCTTAGTTTGAAGCCAGATTGGTACTTTGGCATAACTTGTAAATTTGCAAAAAAGTGGCATTTTCTTTGGCACAAAGGGGTTATTTTCTTGTATTGTGAGGGGTAATTTCTTGTTCCTCTATTATACTTTTTTATTTTATCATGGATTTTCCAAAGCTTGTACTTATAACACCATATAACTATCATGAATGGAAATCACAAATGAAGATTTTATTGTTAAAATTAAAGTTGCAAAGAATCACACTTGGAATAGATCCAAAACCCACATGAGCTACAAAAATAAGAAAATGGTTTTATAGACGGGATAAAGCCCTTGGTACTCTTATTTTGTCCATGTCTCTAGATCTTAGATATCATGTTGGATCTTGTAATAATCCTAATGATGTTTGGACTACCTTAAATAGTCTCTTTGGTAAGCCAAATAAAATGAGGAAATTTAAGTTGGAGAATGAACTTATGAGTTAATCCTTTAGATTTTAATAATATATCCAAGAATTGCTCTCTAATCTCAATTCTCTTGGAATACAATTCTCTGATTGTGGGGTCACCAAAGATGATGAACAATTAATTCTTTCTATTCTTGCTAAGTGTTACCATAGTTTTTTTGTCTCTTTCTAAAAACCATGTACATTTGTAAAAAATTCCTTATTTTAAAGTTTTGGCTATTTCTTTGGTTTTCAAAATCTTGTCGAGTTCCGCTCTAGTTGTCACAACTTCATTTCATCCTATCATCTTTGCATTTAAGCTCAATAGTATTTTTTTTCAACTTCCTCAAATATTTTCACAACTGTGTCAGTGCCAAAAGTGGTTCTCATAACCAAACCAAACATTGAGGAGAAAAAAAAAGATTGAATTTTGTCCAAGATATTGAAGTTTTGGAATTTCAGATAGGTTTCAAAAATATTTTTGACCTCTGACAAAGTTTCAAAAACTTTCCTTTGTCTGATGTTATATTGTTCCCAACTTCAAAAAGTAAGAGTTGTTTCTCAAAAGGTATCATTAAGAAAATATTAAGCAAGTCTAAAATGGGTTGATGCAGGAGCATCCGAGTGCACAGGCAATCCTACACACCATTTTTTTTTTTATTCTCTTTTTATTTTTTTCTTTGGTTGTGGTCTTGCATGCATGATTTATTTTTAAATTATTCTCTCCTCATGCTCCTTCAATATCAATTTTTTTTGCAAGTGTTATAATCTTATGGGTGTAACAACTTGAGGCACTAGAGGTGCAAGAATGAGATAATGGATGTTAATTAAGGAAAATATTGGAAAATTATCATGAAAGAAAAATTAAGGGGTTGAATTCATGAATCCCACACCCAGAATGGAGGAGGACGAGATTTGAATGGAATTTTCTAGGAGAGGAAGATTATTTGGGTCATAACTGTGATACCTAGTCTAAAAAAAAAGGGTATAACTTTCTCATATAGTAACGAAACTAGAAAATTCAAAATGTCTTAGAAAAATAGAAAGGAGACGCATAAAACTCATTTTTTTTTTTAAATATTCATATAGATGGGAAAGCAATGATGGTCAAAAAGTGATGGGTTTGTGGATTTGTTGTTGATTTTTTATGTTTTCTAGAATCTTTCCTATATAAGTTTGTACATTGGTTTGGAGTTTTCCTAGAAGATGTTTGTTGTTGTTGCAAGGTTTAATTAATTTGGCTATTGTTGGAGCCATTGAATTTCATTTTTCTTGTAGAATCTTTTCTTGAATTAATGATTTCAGAGTTCATATTGTGTTGTGTGCAAAAAGGGATTTTCTGAAATTTTGGCTTGAAAGACAACATGGTATTGTTGGTAAGAAAAATTTGAATCTTTTGTTTTCCTGTAGATGAATATGGGAGTTCCCATTGTACAAGTTTTTAGAGAAAGAGGAGCTCATTTGCAAGCTCAAATTAATTTTAAAAGTGGCCAGTCACAAGTTGTTGAGAATATTTCTAGAAGTTTAATGGATTTTTAATAAACATTGGATTTTCCCAATGTATTGTTTAAAGAAGTTGGAAATATTTTTCATTGGATTTTTAATTGCAAATGCTTGGAATTGTGGAATTAGAATACATTTTGTGTTATAGATGCTTGGATGGGTTGTTTGAAAAAACCCCTCATCCTTAACTACATCAAATGGTATTAGAGAAGGAAGATTGACAAGGACGTATTGTAGCAGTTGATTGGTAGGAAGAGTTGAAATAAGTTTGTAGATGTTATGGTGTAGGAGCACCTTGACTCGATTATGCCTCCTTGTGGAAATTTGGGAATTTTATGTTCTTACATTGTATTAAGGTTATTTGAGTCATTTATCATGTATTTTAGAGGTCATTTAAGAAAATGTGTTAATGTGTTAATGTATCCAAAATTTGTCAACACAAAAGTGCAAAATTGCAAAAACAATGTAGAAGTTGCACAAATGCAACAAATGGAATATGTGGGGTCAATTTAGTTTTAGGTGGTTGGAGGTAGTTGTAAGTTCAAATGAAATTTTGTATGCCTTTAAAAAGGCTCTTGGTATGTTTAGAAGTTTGAGGGTGATTGAACAAAAGAATGAGTTTAATGAAATTCTCTGTTTTTAACCATTTTTCTTCAAAAAATCACTGATTCCAACCCTTGTACGGATCTGTACGGGCTCAAATGCATGGATAATGGTGTGTAAATGATAATAGGATTAATCACCTTCCATTTTTCTTTTGTTTCATGCAAATTGGTGAAGATTTGCAAAAGTTATTGTAATTTTTGTAAAAATAGTGTAAACCCTGATTTAGGGTTATAGGGAGCCTTTAAATTCGTGTTTCTCTTATATTTATCAATGAAAGTGCTTGGTATTTGGTAAATTTATTGCTTGGTGGATATAATTTCAGATTCTAAATGGTTTAGAATAGAATATTAAGAATAAAGTGAATAAGTTTGAAGTCTCAATCCAAAAATAGGGTAGTAAAGGGAGTAAAGCCTTGGGTTTTATAGAAATACTTTTGAAAATGGAATTTTGGTATTCTTTTAAGCATATGTAGGCCTAATATAACCTATTCCAAACATTGGCTGTGTTTTTTTGAGTGTGGAAGCATTAAAATCAATAATCCCTAGGTCTGCAATATATTGAATTGGAGTGGTAATTCTATATGCAGAGAAGTTTCATGAGATTTGTTGGTTTCTTTTGAGACTTTATTGTACAAAGTTGTTTTAAAAGGATGCATAGAAGCCTTGAGAATTCAATTGAAGTATTTTTTGGTGAATTTTTAAAGGTTTGAGACCATTGTATGGGGATTGTCCTGTTGGGACAAAATATCACAGTCCTATTTTTGAAGTCATGAAGGGACGGTCTGAAACAGGTGTTTGATAAAATGATATGAAAAATGAGTGGGAAATGGTTTATATGCTTGGTGCAAGTACATTTAATCTGTTTATGAATTTTACAAAGAGAAATGGGCTTGGAGAATTGAGTTGACACTGTTGTATGGCCTAAGAGGCCTAATATCTTATTTGGAAGTTTTCAAGTTTGTATTGTTTTTGTTGATGTCTAATGTATTTTGAAGAATCTTCAAGGTGTGTGAGAGATTTTGTGACATATTGGAACTCCTTTTTCCAAGTTTGAGTGTTTGTGTTGAGTTTTGTGAAGGGAAATTCTCTTGAAATGAGTAAAATAACAAAGATTGTTTTGTGACTTGTCAAATGAGATTGTGTGAGTGTGTTTCTTCTGTTGATTCTACATCAAAGTGGTATCAGAGCCTAAAGATGCTCTGGTAAATTTTTTTGTGGTTGTGTGTGTGGTTGTTTGTAGGTTGATGCAATGAAAAAGTCCAAGAGACTAGGGAGAGAAAAGTGGAGACACCTAGTTGAGGAAGAGAGTTGTGAAGCAAGGAGGAAGCTTGCTGAAGATGGAAAATTTGAGAAGGAATTTGTAGGAAAAAGAAGAGAGAAAGAAGAGAAAGAGACAAGCAAAGATGGATAGAGAAATTATTGAGTTGAAGCAAGAGTTAAGTAGATTGGAAAAAAGAGTTCCAAGAATCCATGAAGAAGATGGAGCAGATGATTGAGGAAATGAAAAGTTTGCACTTGAAGGTAAACAAGAAAGTTTCATGGCCTATAAGGAAGATAATAAAGAAGAGAAGAAGACAAATGAGGATTAAAGAACAAGAAGCCTTTGAAGATGCTGAAGAGGAATTCATTGATGAAGAAAGAAAAGTTGTTCTAGATGTTTCCAAGCATGAAGATATGACAAAAAACCTGATTTCAGAAGTTGAGGACATTGAGTTGATTAAAGGGATGATTGTGAATGAGTTGATATTGGAGGTATTATGGTAAAAAAATTGTTTCCTTTCATTATGTTACTAATGCTTTGGACAAAGGGAGAAGCATGATAGTGAGGTGTATAAAGAAGTGAAGAATTTGATTTCAGGGGGGAAGCATAACAGAGTACTAATTTTCATGGAAAATTTTAAACCCAAGGTGAAGATGAAGGTGGTCAAAAGAAATTTCAATTTGAGGCAGAGCATAGAGAGAGTTGAAATTTTTTTACAACATCAATCCAAGTGGACTTGGATTCTTTTCTTGGTCGAGAGTATGGTGTAGGAGCACCTTTACTCAACTATGCCTCCTTGTGGAAATTTAGGAATTTGATGTTCTTACATTGTATTAAGGTTATTTGAGTCATTTCTGATGTACTTTAGGAGGTCATTTAAGAAAATGTTAAAATGTGTCAATGTGTGCAAAAATAATGTAAAAGTTGCACAAATGCAACAAATGGAATATGTAGGGTTAGTTTAGTTTTAGGCAGTTGGAGGTAGTGTTATGCCTTGCATAACCACCCCATTTTAAATTTGATTAAAATGGGACCCTCTTTTTCTTTCGCTCTTTGTGTTTTGTCCCCTTCGATTTTGAGGTTTTGCTTTGCCTTGGCATGTGCTTAATATGTTTATCTTGCTTGCCCAAGTGTTTTCCCCAAGTTGCATATTGAAAATCTTATGTTTTGGGTGAAGTTCGGGTTTTTCCCCTGGTTCGGGATTTTCCGGTCCGTCCGAATTTTCCCATATTTCTTTCAAACTCCGGTTTCAATGCTGTTGTTCGAGTTTTTGAGCCAGTTCAGAATTGTCTGCCTCGATCGGATTTTCTCAGATTGCGCTCAAAGTCCGGCTTGACCTGTTTTACACTACAGTTCAGAGATTTTTGGCCTTCGCGGAATTCTGCTTGGGTTGGATTTTTCCAGATTTCCGTCTGGCCGTCGAGTTTCCGAGTTTGGTTGATTTTGGAGCTTTATGCCATTTTTATTTATCATTTGTGTTCTCTTGAGTTGAGATGTTCAATCTTGTTGTGATTTAAAACGTTATGGTCTTGCTTGGAGTTCAAATTGCTATGTGTTTGGGTACTTCATGGCTTGCCTTGTGCATTCATGGTTAAAATCTAGGGTTTCATGCCTAGGGCATCACCATCTTGTCTTGTTTTTCTTTCGATTGGGCCTAGAATTCAAGAAAGATCTGTTGAAGGTTCAAATTTAGTTGGTTCCACACTCGAGGTCCTCAAATTTGTCACCTTCAGTCAATTTGAGCGAATTCGTGTTGGATTGTCGATTTTCAGGTTTTCTGTCGATCTTAGGATTTTCTTGCCCGATCGAATTTTCCTAGTTTTTCCTCCTTCCCTCTGTTTTCCCAGAATTTTCTCAAACTTCAGAAATTTACCCTTTTTGTGAAAATCCTTTCTGGCTGGATTTTTTCAAATTCTCTACTATGCTTTGTGGAATTTAAGAAATTGGATAAAATTGATGAATCTAATGATGAATGCTTAAACATATCTTGCTTTAGCTTGATGAATTTCACTGTTGTATGTTGCTTGTGTTCATTTTGATAATCTATTGTTGATATTGGTGCCTCATTGGGAGAATCCGCTTGGTTCAGAATTTTCCAAAATTCCTCCCAGGCTTGTTTTCCCCGGTTATCTTGAAATCCTGAACTTCTCAGTGTTGATGCTTAATGGCTAATTTAATGGTTTTATCATGATTTTAAGCTAACACTTGGATGAATTTTTTTTCAAATTTTGGATTCTCACATTGGTGTTTGATGAGTGTAGGTTGGGTCTAGCAAGATGATGGTGGCTAGAGAGGCTAAAGGACGGAAAGGGATCATCCATCTCTGAAGTAGAAAAAAAAGTGAAGCTGGACGAAAAGAGTAGGATTCCTGAGGGAAAGATGACATCAGTCTAGTTTGAGGTTTCAGATGCAAATATGAACACCCTACTACAAAGGACTAAGGCTATCATGGGATACAATAACTGGGCACCAGCTAGATGATGCAACGACCTACAATGCAATCATTAATGAATATCGATCCAACAAGAGAGACTAGGACAATACGATGGGGCAGCTGAAGAATAATATTAATGCTATTGAATGGCGAACTAGGGTTTCACCTATGCCACTTGCAGATAGCTTGTAGAGGACATTCTTGATGACAAAGGCCTGAATAGAACAAGGTATGGGCGAAGTGGGGGAAGCAGTTAATGCAAAGTTGCATCGAAAGTCCCGCTTCCTCATTGTTTCGCTTTGCCTCTTCTTCACGCGTTTTGGTCCGAGTTATGTGGGAGATCCTGGGCCAATCTGGTTAGTGCCCATGCATTTAATGCACGTTTGACTTTGTTTTGAATTCTTTTGGGGTAGACTTGTTTTGTGACCGACTTATTGTAAAACTTAACTAGGCCGACACATCTGGCGGGTTTTATAAATATGGCATTTCGCCTCTTTTGTAAGGGTTAGAAAAGGGTGTAAGGTATATTAAAAAAGCAAGTTAGGGTTTTTAAGTAAGTTAGAAATTTTTTTTGCAATTCAGCAGGAGGAGGAGGTGATGTATCTTCCTGATTTTCTTATCATAGATGGAGATAATTTGAAGACATGGGTTTATGTACACTGGTGACCTTGCTAGATTTGTAAATATTGCTTATATGTTTCATTGATAGTAGGAGTAGCCAGACTTAAACCTACTTTATATTATGCTCTAGAATGGTATTCATTTTGGGTTAATCATTTGATTTGAAAAGCATTCAAGGAATGAAATTTTATCTTATGTTTTGTTTGAATGATGATTTGCAATCTACTGTTAAAGTTTGCATTGTGAATGAATGAAACTTTGTATCAATTATAGGTTAATTTTATTCTACAGTTCTAGTTTAGGAATTCCTTGGAAGGTAACAAGTTTGATTAGTTGAATGAATCAACATTCTTTTCAATTTGAAAACCTTTATCTATCTTTTTCTATTTCTTTAAAACCCTATTAAAGTAGGTTTAGATAGATGTTTGATCTTGCAACAATCCAAAAAAGCTCAGTGCAAAACCAAAGAAAGCCCTTTGAATATGCCATAACATATTGACCACTTCGCGAAACAACAACGTTGTGAACTAACATCAAGGACCTTGGGAGGTGATCAGTTTGATTACTAATTGTCTCTTTTAGGAGAGGTGAGATACTTTCAATTTTATCTTAGCTACATGTTGTGGGTCAACTTGGCACCTCAACAGGACTGGTGCTAGAAGGAGGGCCAAAAGAGAAAACTGGATAACATTGGGTCTTTCTCACTAGAGAGGTCCCATAGAGTTCTTCGATCAATTGAAAACTCACCACCTTTGATAGAACTTGAGACCCCAACAAGACACAAGATTTACA
>VDFB02191092.1:0-22851 GCA_007258455.2 Sequoia sempervirens | reverse complement strand
TCAAACGGCTTAGCAATCAGACAAGCACATCAAGAGATATTAAAGTTTAAGTGACTTAAGTGATTTATTTAATATTTTAATATTATTATAAAGTTATAAAGTAACTTTATAATAATAAAGTCACTTTAATATATTAAAGTGCATTAAGTGAATAATTTAATGTGGGAATAAATCTTTTATCCCACATTGGCCAAGAAGGTGTTTGAGCTCTCTTAAGAAAATAATAAAAAGAGAGGTAAGAGCTCATTCTCAGCATCTAGTTGATGAATATTGGTTTGATTAATTTTATTGTGGAGCCTAGGGATTTCGCAGTTTTCTTCTTGATCATAGGAAACGAAAACTTCCTATTGATAGCATAACTGAGGGAGTGAAAGATCTCTTGAAGGGTTGCATTATTTGAGGAGAGGATAATTCAGTCCTTTCAATTTGCAAATTATTACTTGCAGATCAGAATTTTTGTTAGCTGCTACAGTGACGTGAATAGTATCCGCGCTACAGTGACATGAATAGTACCAGCGCTACAGGCCGCTACAGTGATTTATTTTTTCTGAGTTGTGTTCTCAAGGGTTTGAGCAAATGTCTAGAGTTCTCTAATGCTGATTTATCAAACCTGATTTCTATGATATTTATCGCTGCTGGGAGTATATTTGTGAATGTATAGGCAAGTTTTGATAGGGTTTAAGTTCAGAAAATCAGAAAGATATAACTGCAGCAAGGTTCAACGAACATTAGTAGTTTGAAGGAAAAAATCATCATCAATAAGGAGCTACGAATCATCTTATGATTGCTGCCAGCGAATTACCAGGTTCTCCATTTTGTATTCATGTTGCATTGTTAATGAGTTGTATTCATTCGCTGCCTAGACAGCTTATAAGCACTGTAGTTTCAGTTGCATAGTGTTTAGGATTGCATTGTTGAAGGTCTAATCGCTGTTTTTTGACAGCCATATTATTGTAATTGAATATCCAAATTGTAATCAGTCAATCATATGCTTAATAAAGGGAGGAATAAGGTTGCATATCTATTGTTTGACAATATGCCATTAGTCATGACTAAAGATTTCAGTCATTAGTTCGCATAACAAGTGTTTGGGATAATGTCTAGGATCAGCTTTCATGAAATTTCAGTCATTTGCATTCATTGAAAGGCTGCATATAGCTTTAGTATTGCATTCTCTTCAATTTCAGACATTTAGCTTATCTCTTTCAAGTCATATCAGCATTATTAAACATCAATCAAGACCAAAACTTCAAAAACAAGTTACAAACAGCAAGTTCAGATTTCGCAAGACACCCGTTTCACAATATCCCTCAAGGTTCAAAGTCAGAGAATAATCATTAGAAGTGCAGGATAATAGTTGGGGAGAACTTTGGGTTCTCACATTATGAGATCAGCTTTATTCACTTGAAGTTATATTTAGGGTTTACATTAAATGATGGTAGTGTTCCAGTTAACATGCTTTCAATAAGGACGTGCATGCTTGCACAATTGTCCATTTTTAGATTAGATGTTTCGGTTAATTGACGGTACCTTTCCAGTTAACTGTATAGTTTACTTTATTAGGGTTTAGCAATAAATCTTGCATGTATTGCAAGACTGTAGTTCACTCAAGGTGATTTTAGGGTTCCCTACACCTTTTGATGTCTATAAATAAGAGCTTTTGCTCATTTGTACATAGCTTTTGCTCATTTGCACGAGAGAGAAATATATATTGTGCCTACCTTGCTTGTAATATTGCTCGTTCTGTATCTGTTCATGAGTATTTACTATTGTGATGAATTGTTATGCCACTTGGGTTTCATGCAATTATGATGGTGAATTCTTGTTTTAGTTAGATATAGTGGCTAGTTTGATCGTAGATTGTATGCGTGTCTCGCCTATGCAATTTACTATCCTAGTTGGCTATCCTTTATGTTATGTGTTCAATACACTCATTCAGATTGAGCTGATAGATGTGCCACCTTGCCTTCAAGTTGAGAATCTGTTCTTGGTTATCGTGTGATGTGTGTGAATAATAAACTTATTCAGATTCAGCTGATAGTTGTGCCACCTTGCCTTCAAGTTGAGAATTTGTACTCAATTTATCGTGTATTGTTGTTTCCAATAAGCCTATTTAGACAAGCAGATAGTCATGCCAACTTGCCTTCACGTTGTGAGTCCGTACCCAGCTTATCATCAAATAATCATTCCCGCTCCATTTCCTCATGCTCTGAATTCTTGAGGGGATTGGATAGTTTAAGTTACTTAGTTTTGTGAGTTGTAGTTACCAAAACTAGAAAATACTTAGCTGCAACGTATAGAGTTTTCGTGAAAGCCTTGTACCTCTATAGCTGAGACAAAAAGACAGGATATAGTTTAGTTTATTTTCCTTTTCAAGCACTTTTGTCAACCACAACGAGGGAGCTTCCCCTCCTAATTTGAAGAGGACTCATTGCGTAGTGTGCATAGCTGTCCGTACCAACTTGCACTCCAGAGGTGTTAGTTGTTACGCCAACAGGAGCCTAGTGTCGAGTACAAACTTGCAGAACTTGATACTTGAGAGAAACATGGGACTTTTCCAGGTTGCGGGTCACCTAAAAATGGAAAAGAACCTCCGGAGAAGGCCGACTTCCTTTGTGTTATCACCTAACTACTGATCTTTGTAACGAAAAGGGAGGAGTGCATAAAAATGAAAACTAAACCCTATGGTGATACACCAGAATATTACTTAGACTTGGAAAACTCAGGTCTCATACACTTGTACACAATGACTGGAAAACAACTTGCACAACCTATTTATGTGTGCTTTGCATAAGTGTTTTATAAAAAGGCCTTATTGCTTGAGCTTCTAGAAGGAAAAGACTTCACAGCTAAAAGCAACTTGCAATTTTGACACAAATTCTAACCTGCAAACATCACACTTCTCTGCAAAAAGGTACTAAAGCCATGAGACAAAATTAAGGGAAACGAATACTATCTCACAATAACTTAATCAATCATGTGAAAATACACAATATTGCAGTAACAAGAAGACAAAAATACTCCATTCAGCGATGCCCAAGGTCTGTGCTGTATTCCATGTCTAAGTAAATTACAAAACTTTGCAAAATTCTGCCAAAGGATACAAAAGTCACTAAGTACAGAAAATGCCAATTGAGAACTCCTTACAAAGAGGCCAAAATGCCATATATACAACAAAAAAATAAAAAGTGTCAGCCCCTTCCCTAGGGTTTACAAAAAATGAGTCGGTTCCTGAACACATCGCCCCTCAGATCTTTTAGACTAAAGTTAATGCTACATTCAATCTACCTCCCCCGTGTCCATGTCGGTGAAGGATCGCTCCAGGGATGGTCTTTTAGATCCTTTGCAACCATCGCATTAACTTCTGGCCTCCGTGTCCACCCTCGAACTTCCTTGCAGAGCTGCTTTGAATGTTCTGAAGCACTATCATTAATGTCGATCTACCTTTGCCAATAGACATCACAGCTGTCCTTTAGGCTCGCGATTTCTTCCCTTTCGGCTTTCTTCTTGCTCTAGATCCTTCTGCAAGTTGGCCCCCTTGAGAGACAGCATCCGACTCTCATGTTAGATCCGAACACCATTGTTCACCGAGCCGATTGATCACCTTCAATCTCAGAGTAGATCGATGTCGTTTATAGTTTGTTGATCTTCTTCACACCGGTCAAACTACCCTAGTTCGCCTTCAGCCTCCACTGATTGGTTGAATAGACACCACGTAGGATCTTCACGCAGTCAAAAGTTCTTCAAACAAAATCGCATGTCGGTGAGACACTAGCCGTGTCTCCCCGATGTGATTATACTTCACAGCAGCAATCGGCATAGCTTAGAACTGTCGGCAAGAGGTCATACCGAGCTGCAAAAGTTATATCGATATCCAAAATTGTCGCCTAGACTATCGCTATCGGCCAAACATTATAGCAAGTCCTCAAGAATCATATCGTTGTGCTCCTCCGTTGGCAATACACCCGCACTCGGCAAGACATCATTCAGTCGGCAGGAGGTCATAGCGGGTTCCCATTAGTCACAACGAAGACTGAAACCATCAGCGAGACTCTTCAGTCGGCAAGACCTCATATCGAAGACAAACCATTCGGCCAGGAGTCTTACCGATATCCATATACCCTTTCGGCGAGACCACCACGAGTCGGCGAGACATTACACCGAAGTCAAAACATTACACCGAAGGCACCATCCTTCAGCGAGATTGCCGAACTCAGAATCTTTTGGCGAGACATCACTTGGTCGGCAAGACATCCTGCCGAGCTCATTTCGTTTCAGCGAGACTCCAGCAAGTCAGCAAGACCCTACACCGAAGGCACAAATCTTCGGCAAGACCACGATCAATCGGCAGGAGGTCATAGCGAGCGAGACTTCCTTTCCCCGAGCTCAACTATTTCGGCAAGAGTCCACCCTGTCGACGAGACATCATACCGATGGCACCTCCTTTCGGTGAGACCGCCAGCGGTCGGCAAGACATCTCCCTGAGCTCAACTTCTTCAGCGGGACTTCCTCTGGTCGGCAAGACATCACACTGAGGGTAAACCATTCTCCCCAACACCGGCCTTGTGAACAACCGTTGGCGGGAGGTCTCGGTCGGAAAGAGATAGAAAACTTCATGGCAACTCAAAATGTCTCGGCGACCTGAGGATTTCAAATGAATATAACACACTGCTAGTCGGCAAGACATTCAACTGGTCTCAGCGACTTCTTCTTTGAGGAGTTTTATGCCAGATCCTACTGAGGCATACTTTCCAACAGACTTCCTTGTGAAATAGCATCAGATATATGATTTAACCCTCAAAACAATGCCTCCCTTAGTTCTCAAATGCATCAGATGAAGACCTCCCCAATGAAAACCGAATACCTGCACGCTGGGCTCAACCCGTATGGGAGCCACATTTAATCCACGTGCCGAATTTAAAACATAATTTTCCCCTGATTGAGCCCGCGGGTGAAAATCGGGTAACATTTCTGGCGACCTCAGCTGGATGTTTGCCTGCTAAACATGCAAACCAGTAGCCTAGGCCTATCCATTGGGCATGGAGTCATGAAGGGGAAAACTCAGAAACAGACCTAGAGCAGTTTTGTACATGGCTGAAACTCACTCGTGACTTATTAAAGCAGGTTAGGATACCTGGAAACTTATTGAAAACAGGAAAAACTGAAGTGAAACTATTTACTGTGCTGAGACAGCACCTAGAGAATGAAACGACAACTAAACTAAAGTGCGGCAACACTTATTGAAAACATGAAATCTAACCTAAAGCATGTACAATGACAAATCATACCTGAAAACAGCGTTTGAGGTGAATCGCATTAACTAGGATTGGTAACTTTTCTCCATCCATGTTTGATAACTGGAATGCATTATGCTCTTTGCATTCAGTAATAGTAAACGGACCTGCCCAGAAATGATCAAACTTTGTGTGCTTGCCTGGTCCACTCTTTAGCACATCCCACTTGAGAACAATATCACCTTCTTTAAAAATTTTGGTTGTAGCTTTCTTATCAAATGTTCTCTTTGTTTGGAGCTGATGATACTCCAAAGTTTTCATTGCCTTATCTCTTGATTCTTCAAGCTCCACGAGGTCTCCATATCTCACGGACATCGGGTCCTCTTCTTCATTGTAATGTCCCTCTCCAAGCCCGACATTTTAAGGCATTAGCCTTTCCTTGGGAACCCGGCTATCAGTTAAAATTAGGGTTTCCTAATTTTGAGGAGGTCATTGTCGTGAGATGGTAGTTTTCATGGCTGATTCCTTTCGGTTTTCGAGGGCTTCGGCAGCGGTATGTTCGCCTCAGATTCGTAATTTTGGAATTTACTATTTTTAGTAAATTCTATTTTTGGCAGCTTTCCAGATGAGCTCAGGTTGGTTGACTTCCGGTTTCAGATTGATCAGTTGACTTCATCAGTATTGGCTTCAGGGCACTTTCGGAGAAATAAGTTAAGTCATTCAAATTAAAGTCACGTTTTAATTATTATATTTTAACGTTGACCTTGGCCTAGAGTTAATGACTTAATGTTGTGTTTAAAAAGTGGTCATTGAGGGTGGCGCCCTCATTAAAAGAATATTTTAATTATTGCAAAGTCAAAGCAGGGATTATGATGGGCGCATTTATCAAAGTATGATGTTTTAATTAAAATATCATTTATTAAGTCTTGAAGGAGAAAGTACGCCCAACCTTGAGGAGATTGGGTTTGACCTAAAAGCAGATTTTAGGGTTTTGCGAAGTCAATTGAAAAGTTATAAAGAGGAGTCTTGGTGCATCATTTGGGCATCTTGGAAAAATACACCGTTATGCTGCCGGATTGACTCTGGATCACTTCGAGGGATGAAGACCTCCTAGCATTTGGGCATCACTTCGTGTTTGAGAAACAACATCTAGTGGTGAATTTCAGTCTATGTGTGAGTGCATCTTTAGTTCATTCATTGTATGTTCAGTTTATTGTAAACTTAGATTAGATTGGCATATTCATGTTTCAGCATCTTGCATTATTGTAGACAGCAGATTTGAAGTTTTAATCATATCTCAAAAAAAGACAAAAATATCATTCTGGGTATTGCATCATTAGATAAGTTTGTCATAGGCGCCCATATCTTCCAGATCTTGGATTTTTAGAAAGAGTATTGAATTTTTAAGAGGAAGTCGAATTTCTGTACTAGGCCGTACCATTGGCATATGCATTGGAATCCGTGTTAATTAAATCTTCAGGGTTTGGTTCAGTTTCAAGGGTCTAACTTGGTCGCCTAGGTCTTCTGAGTACTTAGCATTTTATGGCATGTCAATTGGATGATTATTGAGCAAGTTGTGAACATTCTTTGGAACTTGTGAACTGCTGATTGCACATTTAAAGTACAGATCTGACAAAAAAACAGAATACAGAAATCTGCATTTCTGTTTTGTGGTTGGGACACTGTGATTTCTTAAGGATTGTAATTGATTCTTGGTTGAACGTACTATTTGATAAGCATATGATATCTTGACATTGCAGGCAGTCATAATCTTGTAAACTGGCAGTAGTACTGACCAGTGTTTTGATATTGCTTTGTCATTTCTTGTAATAATCATTCCTACTTTCAGTTTTAGAGTAAAATAGTGATAACTCCGCCCTATGGTCGCTACTGTCCATTCTGGATGAGCAAGCACATTCTGGGTGTCGAGAAGTTTCCTCTTTCAGCATTATTTCTTTCAAGCATTATTTTGTATTCACTCCGTCATATGGTCGCCCCTCACTCCGCTTTGGATTGGGTAGCACATACTTGGCGTTGAGTTCCTTTTCCAGCATAAGCAATTTATTCTAGATCCTCTGACCAATGCTCACCATCATCGGTGCCATTCTGGTTAGAGTTGCTTTTCGCACGTTTTGGTTTTCTCATCTAACCTTAACGGTGCAATCGCTTGTAATGTTGTAATCTGCAATTTGAAAAGTAAAAATTTTTGTCGGAATATTTCATTCATACATCTCCAACTGGTGAATAATGTCTAGAGCTGGAAGTTCCACAGACAGAGGTAATCTGGCCTCTTTACCATAAACGAGTACATACGGAGAATTACCAACTGATCTCTTAGGGGTTATCCTATCTGCCCAAAGCGCATATTTCAATGTGGTATGCCAAACCCTTTGATTCTCCTCCATTGTCCTCTTAATAATTCTAATCAAATTTTTATTTGTACTTTCAGCTAAACCATTACCCTGTGGGTAATAATTGGAGGAAGTATTCAAATGAATTCCGTGTTTAACAGCCCAACCTGTGACTCTTAACTCAACAAAAGAAAGAGCATTATCTGAAATGATGGAGTCAGGGACTCCAAATTTGGTGATTATATCTTCATAAAAGCTCAAAACTGAAGATTCATTTGCTTATTTCAAAGCTACTACCTCTGTCCACCGTGTAAAATAGTCTGTGGCAGTGAGCACCCACTTGTGACCAGCACTGGACGGTGGATTAATTGGTCCAATAAAGTCAATCTCCCATCTCATGAAGGGCTACTCTACTTGAACTGGATGTAAAGGCATAACAGGTAACTTTTCCTTTTCTGCAAATAAAGCACACTTAATACACTTCCTTGACCATGCATATGCATCTTTAAACAAGTTGGGCCAGTAGTAACCAACTCTCATGATTTTCGAAGTAGTTGTCCTTGGAGCAAAATGACCTCCCGAAACTCCATCATGAAACTCATTAAGTACCTGCTCTGTTTGATCAGCATCAATACACCTTAATAAGACACCATTTAGATCTTTCCTGAAAAGAATACTATTAATGAGGACATAAGGAATTCATTGTAATCTGAAGTATCTTCGTTTCGCTCTGTCTAGACCTAGTAGACATTCACCATTACGAAGAAAGTGGGTCATTTCTTGAACCCAACCTGCAACTGATGCAGGTGCAACAGCTTGAACATTTTGAGGCTCATCAGTATTAGCTAAAACAGCACCAGTTTTTTATTTTTGTACATCTTCAGGGGTTGAGGCAAGTTGCTCACAAAGTCCTCTACCCCTACAAGTTTTGTGATGTTGATGTCAACATCAAATTCCATTACTTTTGTGATCCACCGTACTCTTTTCTCACTCAGATCTTTGTTCAACAGAAATTCCTTTACACTTGGGTGTGCAACCAAAATATGAATTTTATTGTTTGAAACTAAAGGTTTAAACTTCTTTAGACTTTTTATCACAGCGAGAACATGTTTCTCAACAAATGTATATTTTTGTTCATAATCAGCAAGTCCTCGACTAAAGAAAGCTATTGGCTGCTCTAAATTATCACTGTTTTTTTGAATAAGCATAGCAGAAATTGAACTAATGCTGCCAAAAGCATACAAAAAGAAGTCTTTAGAGAAATCTGGATTTACCAGTGTTAGGGCTGTTGCTAAAGCTTCCTTGATTTCTTCAAAGCTATGTTTTGCTTCTCTTGACCAACTGAAAACTGCATTCTTTTTAAGCATGGCCGTCAAAGGCTGTAGTAAATTTGCAATATCAGGAATGAATCTTCTTAAAAAGTTGATTCTCCCTAAAAAGCTCTGCAATCCTTTCTTATGATTAGGTAATGGCAGTTTGAGTATAGCTTTAACTCTTTCAGGATCAATGGTAACTCCGTCTTTTGATACTATGTGACCTAACAATTTACCTTCATGAACTGCAAAAATACTCTTTTTCGGATTGAGAGATATTCCATATTCTCTGCATTTTTCAAAAACTTGCTTGAGATGTGACAAGTGTTCATCTGCATTCTTTGAATATACAGTTATGTCATCTAAGTAAACCAGCAAAAATTTCTGAATTAAACTCTAAAATGCCATATCCATGGCACGCTGAAAGGTGGCACCAGCGTTAGATAAACCAAAAGGCATTCTCTTGTAGGCCATAGTGCCCCATTTTGTTGTAAATGTTGTTTTATACTGATCCTCCTCTTTGACTAGAATCTGGTTATAACCAGAATATCCATCCAAAAGAGAAAATCTCTCTGAACCAGCAACAGCTTGGAGAATTTGTTCCATAGATGGTAAGGGATAATGATCTTTTAGAGACGCTATGTTAAGGTCTCTAAAATCTACACATAATCTTACCTCACCGTTCTTTTTTCTAACCGAAACAAGGTTAGAAACCCAAGATGTGTGTTTAATTGGAAACACAATACCCCCTTCGACTAACTTGGTCAGCTCCTTGATCATTAAAGGTTCGAGCTTGGGGTTCAAGGGTCTCTGCTTTTGTCTAACAAGCTTGGCTCCAGGTTCTAACTCAATTGTATGTTGTGCAATATGAGGATCAAACCCTTTTAAATCATAATATTTCCAAGAAAAAACATCATGATACTCTTGGCATAAAGCAATGAAAGCTTTCTTATCTTTAGTTGAACAAATTTTACCTAATTTGAGAAGCTTACCTTTAAAAATTTCAACTTCCTCATAATGATCTTCTTTGACTTGAATGCCGACTTTGCTCTTCTTAAGCTGATCATCAGAATTGAATATGGATTCCAAGGTAACCAGCCCTTTGGGAAGTTTATTTGTCTTCAGCTGTATTACTTGATCATCATACTGCTGTTTAATCTTTTCCTAGTTCACTACAGAGAATTGATCTTCTTGGAGCAGAAAGGTTAATATCTGCTCATCACTTTCAAATACCTTCCAGTTAATGTTGTTATCAGGAATTGATGGCTTGATAACCACCTTGACATACTGCTGTATTTTATCCTTTTTTATATTGTCTAGGATATCAAACTGTGCTCCAATTGCTGCAAGTCTATTAGCATACTTATGATTTCTTGGAATAGAAATCAGATTGAAAGTGTTAAACTCTTTAATTATGTTCCAAACTCTGTTTCTGTATGACTTCAAAGCATCATTCTTGGCAACATTCAGTCCTCTAACCTGGTTAACTATCAATTCACTGTCTCTATAGACTTTCAAACAGTCAATTCTTCTTTTCCTTGCCCACTCAAGGCCTTGAATGAGTCCTTCATACTCAGCACTGTTGTTACAACATGCAAAAACAAAACAAAAGGCTGAAAAGTACTTATCACCCTGTGGAGAAACCAGCATTGCACCTCCACCTGCTCCATTCTTGCTTTTGGAACCATCAAAAAACATTTCCCAAAGTTCACTTCGCTGTTGCAACAACTGATCTGTACCCTTTTCAAGGTTTGGAACCTCTGCATCAGGTTCAAGCATCACATAATTACCCATACCGACATCTTGAATAAAATCTACAGGATTGTCCAACACATTTTCAGCTGCCCATTCATGTAGCAGCACATCAGGAACAACTTTTGCTTGAAGTTCTTGAGTGGCAGCCAGTTCACTGTCAATAAAAATGACATAATTTGTGTCTACAACAATAGGAACAACGTTGATAGGACTTGAGTTATACAACTCAATGTGATCTTTAGCCAACTTTTCAGATTTAATGGTAACCTTAGTTCAATATCTTGTTCTAAACAACATATGTGACCAATCAGCTGACACATAACCACCTATCTTAGCTGTAAAGTCTCTTGAGAGGCACAAAGAAAAGAAAGGTGGGAGATCTTTGACACATATGTCCTGAGGAACTGAAAAATTCGGACAAGCATGAAGGGTAAGACTCAAATCTTTAATAACACCCAATGTATTAACAAAAGTACCATCCAATTGAATCACTCCTTTCTCTAAAGGCTGATACTTTAGTCCAAGCTTGTCAATAATTTGCTTTGGCATTACTGAGCTACTAGCTCCACTGTCTACCATATAGTTATGAACCAACTTATCACCTATGATTATAGATACATAAAATGGAGGAGGTTTGAATTCTTTTTCGGCCTCTTTGCTGGACTTTTTATAAATTTCTTGAGGATTATTTGTCAAGACAGTTCTAACTTGACCTATTGGAGACTTAGATTCATCAAACATTTTTAAGTTTGACAAGGCTGACTATAACATATCTTTTTGACCTAGAATAGCTAATGAATCCCACATAGACATCGTTACATTCATCTTATTCATACTATCAATAATATTATAGGGTGCAACTGGGTTTACTTTATGATGTACCTTTATGCCAGCATGATCAGCTTGCAAGTGTGGCTGCTCCTTGACTGGGAGTTGCTGATTCCTTTGCAAAACGCGAGTCACTTGAGATGTAGAAGGTTCTGCAGCTGTTTCTTTTCCTTTATCAGTTGCTTGATCAAGCTCGAAAGCTCTTTTCTATGCCCTTGTGTTAGCTGCAACTGGAGAATTATCTACATTCAATCCACAGAATTCTTCGCCTTGCCAATTAAGTAGGGTAGTTTCATTGGTAAGCTGGTCTTGGTGTTGTAGAGGTGCATCATTGAGTGCATTTTGTTGTGAACTTGAAGCATTTTGTACCATAAGTGCTTGATGAATAAGTCCATTTGAGCAAGTGGCTTGATTGTGAGGTTGGTTGCAAGGGTCGTACCACTCATAATCTTCTGCTAAGTTATTTTGAATAGGGACAAGATCCTTAACTGCACTAACAGGTGCTGGAGCATAAGCCTGAAAAGGTCTTGTGTTTACATTCTGTCTTGGGCCCTCGTAGTTGCCTTGATAAGCCTGTCTATTACCTTGATATTGCTGTTGTTGACCTGAATTCTGCTGTTGATAAGGCCTGTTATATGATTGTTGCTTTTCCAAACTCACAAGCTTATTACCAAAAGTCTGCAATAAACTTTTAATCTCCTGTAACTCATTTGAAGAACTTCAAACATCAGCTTCTTTTGTTACAACAGCTGATACTACTGGAACAGGTGGCAAAGGTGCAAAAGGTGGTATCTGCAAAGGGATATTCGAATGAATATCTGGAATTATAGGCATTGGTGGCCTAGGAGCAAGTTTACCAACTTGTATTAGGCTGTTTTCAGCTCTGATTGCTACTTCATAAGCATCCGGCAAAGACACTCCTCCCATTGACTGTATTAAAACTGAAATATCGCTATTTATAGCTCTAAGATAATACAGGAAGGCATATTCAGGTGAAGGCCTCACCGAAGCAGGAATCCTATCCCATGTTCTTTGAAAATGGAAATTGAAATCCATCATTTGCTCCTGAGGGGCTCTCTTTATAGTTGTAAGTTGTTCTACCAAAGACAAGTTATCTGACTTATCTTGAAACTGTTTATGTAACTTGTCTCCAAATTCATCCCAATTTGCGATTAAGCCTACTGCTAAACCCCTATACCATTGCACAGCTCTTCCTTTCAGTGAAGAAGCTAGCAATCTCACAGCAACATCCTCTTGAGTTATGTGATGGACTCCGCATAACGAAGCCACATCTCGTATATGTTCAATCGGAGTAGTCTGATCTTCCCCAGTGAAAGTTGGCAAACTTTTCAAAGCTTCCATTGGAATGTCATTGTGCTGTGCCAAATTTAATGGATTGCCTCCATTAAAAGCAACAAATGGTTGATTCCTTGCCATCTGTATAGCAAGAGGTGGGTTTACTTGCACTCTAAGTGAAACAAAAGACAGGACAGCAATATGGGATCTCACAGATGGAGGAGTAGATTTGATTCTTCTAGAATAGAAAAATGTTGTCCCCGGCCTTTATGTTGCCCTGCCTTTTCTCCTTGGTGGGGAAAGCTGTAAATATTCAAAAGGAACTAAGCTGCTCTTTGTCTGAACTCTTCTCATAAGCTGTAAAAGCACTGATTCTGAAGTTCTTTCTCTTCACAGAGTCGCCAAGTATGCTAAAATAACTTCTGCAAAGTCTAAAACTTGTTCGTTGCATACCAAACCAACAATATAACGTGGAACTTGTCCCACCGGGCGTACCAAAAACTGTTATCTATTGAAATTGCACCCTTATCAAGTTGCAGAACTTGATACTTGAGAGAAACATGGGAACTTTTCCAGGTTACGGGTCACCTAAAAATGGAAAAGAACCTCCGGAGAAGGCCGACTTCCTTTGTGTTATCACCTAACTACTGATCTTTGTAACGAAAAGGGAGGAGTGCATAAAAATGAAAACTAAACCCTATGGTGATACACCAGAATATTACTTAGACTTGGAAAACTTAGGTCTCATACACTTGTACACAATGACTGGAAAACAACTTGCACAACCTGTTTCTGTGTGCTTTGCATAATTGTTTTATAAAAAGGCCTTATTGCTTGAGCTTCTAGGAGGAAAAGACTTCACAGCTAAAAGCAACTTGCAATTTTGACACAAATTATAACCTACAAACATCACACTTCTCTGCAAAAAGGTACTAAAGCCATGAGACAAAATTAAGGGAAACGAATACTATCTCACAATAACTTAATCAATCATGTGAAAATACACAATATTGCAGTAACAAGAAGACAAAAAGACTCCATTCAGCGATGCCCAAGGTCTGTATTGTATTCCATGTCTAAGTAAGTTACAAAACTTTGCCAAAATCTGCCCAAGGATCCAAAAGTCACTAAGTGCAGAAAATGCCAATTGAGAACTCCTTACAAAGAGGCCAAAATGCCATATATACAATAAAAAAATAAAAAGTGTCGGCCCCTGCCCTAGGGTTTACAAAAATTGAGTCGGTTCCTAAACACGTCGCCCCTCAGATCTTTTGGATTAAAGTTAATGCTGCATTCAATGTGCCTCCCCCATGTCCATGTCGGTGAAGGATCGCTCCAAGTATGGTCTTTTAGATCTTTTGCAACCATCGCATTAATTTCTGGCCTCCGTGTCCACCCTCGAACTTCCTTGCAGAGCTGCTTTGAATGTTCTAAAGCACTATCATTAATGTCGATCTACCTTTGCCAATAGACATCACAGCTATCCTTTAGGCTCGCGGTTTCTTCCCTTTCGGCTTTCTTCTTGCTCTAAATCCTTCTGCAAGTTGGCCCCCTTGAGAGACAGTATCCGACTCTCATGTTAGATCCGAACACCATTGTTCACTGAGCCGATTGATCACCTTCGATCTCAAAGTAGATCGATGTCATTTACAGTCTGTTGATCTTCTCCACACCGGTCAAATTGCCCTGGTTCGCCTTCAGCCTCCTCTGATTGGATGAACAGACACCACGTAGGATCTTTAGGCGGTCAAAAGTTCTTCAAACAGAATCGCATGTCGGTGAGACACTAGCCGTGTCTCCCCGATGCGATTATACTTCACAACAACAATCGGCATAGCTTAGAACTGTCGGCAAGAGGTCATATCGAGCTGCAAAAGTTATATCAATATCCAAAATTGTCGCCCAAACTATCCCTATTGGCCAGACATTATAGCGAGTCCTCAAGAATCATATCGCTGTGCTCCTCCGTTGGCAATACACCCGCATCAAGACGCCATTATTCGGGCCAGAGAGTCGCATGGTTCTATTAGTCACACCGGGCGATCGTAGAAACCATCGCCGACTTCTTCGGCCAAGAAGACTCATCGAAGACAAAAACCATTCAACAGAGCGCCCATCGGGATATCCATATGCGGCAATTCTTTCGCGAGAGACCACCACGAAGCCTACAGGACATTACACCGAGTCAAAACCGAAGGCACCATCCTTCGGCAGGAGATCGCCGAACTCGTAATCTCGGCGCAGAGCAAAATATCCTACGCTTTTGTTTTTTGCGATTCCAAGCAGTCGAGGATCTTTAACTGGCATTAAACTCACTGACGACATTGACCGGTGGTTTAGCGAGTGACTTTTTCTGATTTTGTTTTCTGTCCACCGTTTTGAGGCACTGAGACCCTCTTTGACGATCTTACTGGCTGAGCCGGCGATGATCTCTCTGGTTTATTAATTTCGCCATCTCCTCCTCCAGCCTGCCTGGTGACATCACACCGTAGGGTAAAACCATGCCTTCCCCTCGGGACGCCTTTGTGAACAATCACGCGGGAGTCTCTATTCGAAGAGATAGAAAACTTCATGGCTACTCTCAAAATGTCTCCTACGTAATCTAAGGATTTTCAAATGAATATGCAACACACCGCTAGTCGGTAAGATATCTCGGCCACTCCGACTTCTTTTCTTTTTGAGGAGTTTTATGCCGATCCGAACAGGCACTTTCTCCAACGTGATTTTGTAGAAATAGCATCGATGTATGATTTAACCTCAAAACAATGCCTCCATTAGTTCTCAAATGACGATGAAGGACCTTCCCATGGTTCACTGCATTGGCTCACCCTTATGTGGGAGTTTACACATTTGAATCCACGCGTTTATTTAAAACATAATTTTCCCCGACAATTAATGGGTGAAATTTTAAAAATAATTTACCCATGATAGTGATAACCTTTGTTGTACCCAAAATAAAAATTTTGCTTCAATAAGGCATTTTAGTAAAAATGGTCTAAATCTTGTAAAATTGTCATCAAAAGTTAATTTTAGGTCAAACCAAGCATGGGCTTTTTGTGGGTTTATTGTCAAGAAGATACTTGCAAATTTTTGAAATTTTGAAAATTAGAGTTTTAGACCCCTTTTTTTAGGAAAACCCTAAAAAATAGAACCTTTCCAGAAATGACTCAATGATTTTGATAGGATAAATTCACTTCACAGTCACATTGGTCAAGTCAAAATACAAAAATATCAAGTTTGTTCTGGTGGGTCTTTAATTTTTTCAGGAGAAAAGCTAGGACCTCTGAGGCCATTAATGGCAGATGGCCAGTACCAAGTATCGAGATCTAAGCCTCAAAAGCTTCAAGGAAGAATTCGTTGCGAAAAATGCTCGAAAAGATGCTTCACGACGGAGGGGAATTTCAAAAGCTGAAATTAGCTGAAAATATTCTAAGTCTAGAAGATACACACCTTGCTACAAGAAAGATGTTATGCAGTCAATGCCTTGATGAATTTTTCAAGCACTCATACATGCAAGATGATGAATGCAATCACAACAGTGAATGCAGTCGCGTCATCAACAACGGCGATCAAACCAGTCAAGCAAGATGGTGAACACAAAGCACAAGGATGTCAAAATCATCAAGAAATGACCAACTCTAGAGCCAAAAGCGCCCCTACTGGCCAGGGGCGCCCATGAATTCAAGAGGCCAATTGCAGTTGTTAACAATTGCAAAACCGGTCGTCGTCTTCAGAATTCTACTAGCTTTCTGATGCATCATCAAGCAAGTTCACTAGATTCATCAATCACTGACAAACGGAGGCGAAGATAGAAGATGCTAAAAGCGAGAGTCATCAAAGACAACAGTCAATCACGGAAAATGCACCCCTGTAAGCTAGGGGCGCCCAAGAATGAAAGCTCTCAGATGTCAGTCTTTGGATTGGCAATCTCCAGATGATCTCCTCAGATTCAGCTCAACTTCACGATGAATCCAACAACCAACTCAGAAAATATATCAAACGGCAATGACTGCTGATCAAATGAGCACGTAAAATAGAGGATGAAATGAAAATCAAAAGAGCAAATGTACCCTTGCAGGCTAGGGGCTCCCAACCTTTTGGTCAACTAGATGAGGTTTCTAGCAGCTATCTTCTTCAAGCGATCTGCTCAGAATCATTCCAGCTTTGTGGTGAATCCAGTTGCCACTCCACGGGACCTGTCAAACACTCATAAACGAAGATCAAGCGAAAAATGTTGGAGGCGAATACAAGTTGAAGAACGTGAAAATTTGGCTAAGTGTGGAGGAAAATGCACCCTCCTAGGAAAAGGCACACAACTTTTTGGGCAACCAGATGCTACTTTCAGGCTTCGTAACTCCCCAGAAGACCTCTTCAGAGTTAATCAATCGTCATGATGAAACCATTAGCACAAACATCAAGCAATCAAAATCCCAGCAATGAGAGTTGAACTAAAGCATCCTGTTGAAGGATGCAAAGTGAAAATTACAGCTCAAAAGGTCAAATGCACCCGTGCAGGCCAGAGGCGTCCAAACTTTTGAGCCCTCTTAATCAACTTTCAGGACTTGCAATACCAGTCATCCTTTCCGGAATTGAACTGGTTATCCATTCAATATCTCAACACGTTCATAGGAGTCGTCAGTCACCGATGATTGTAGATCAAAACACAGAGGGTCAAAATGGAGAAATTAAAAAAAATCCAAGAAATTGGCTGTCTGGTAGAAAAAAGCAACCTTCTAGGAAAAGGCACCCAAGAATTCAAGGCACTAGTTTCAGTTTTCAAGGTTTGTTGCCTCCAGTAACATCTCTTTAGAGTTGAACCAACTCCGTAGTGAATCTGTTAGCTAGGCTTCACGATCAAGCAAACACTCAAAATCAGTGATCAAATAGGGGCACTTTGTCACAGAAAAAGATGAGAATCTTCAAAAATTCTTTAACTCTCAAGACTTGGATATCTAAAGTCAAAGTAGGCCCAAGTTGACTTGAGTTAAGATATTTTGAAGGCTTCCCCATGCCCAGGCATCCCAAAATAGGTGGAGATGCTTCAGTTAACTGCCAATCACGGAGGTGATTCCCCCAATCAAGATTTGGACACCCTAATTGATGCTTGCAACTCCAAATTGATATTTATCAAAGCCTACGCGTCCATTCTTCATCATTCTTTGCAGGTTGAAGCTAAAGACACAAATAGTTTCTCTCCAACGTCATTAAAGGATCTGACAAAAGCCATTCTCAGCGTTCTTCATGGTTCCAGGATCAGGTTGCATAGAGGAATAGTTTTCCAAACTCCATCTTTCCAAAACGTCCTTTTCAGAGGTAGAAGATCTTGTCAGAATTGCATCAGATTGGGTTTCTCCATTTGGCATTTTTCTTCAAGATTCAAGGTAGCAGTTTATAACTTCTAGCTTCTCCCCACATATTTCTTCTAGCTTCTCCCCACAAATTTCTTCTATTCATGTCTTAGGTATTCTTGCATCTCCAAGTAAACGACATTTTTTCACAAATCTAGCCTTCTGGGTATGTTCAGCCAGAGATTGGCCACAAAACCCATGTGCCAAATTTCTTCGGAAAAGTTGCCCAGTTGCCCCCCAATTTTTAGGGTTTATGCAAAAAGTCACCATTTTCAGAAACTGATGAACTGGGTTTGCTTAGCACAAGGGCACCTACAAAACCCATGTGCCACAATTTTTCGGGAAAAATAGCTTTTGGAGCTTCTAAAACTTCTACCTCGAGGGGTCATTACATGTCCAAGGAAAAGTTACTTTTTCAAGATTATGGCGTTCTAGGTCCATTCAAATAGATACTCCTAACAAAACCCACGTCTCAAAAAATTTCGTAAAAGTTACCCCTCGGCGAAGCTATTTTTAGTTGTTGCAGAAAAAGTTGTTCGAACAGTATCGTGTACCCAGTCAATCTTCAAGATTTTCAAAATGCAATTCTCTCAGATTGAATACAAGACCAAATCGGTCTTACTTCATGATTTCCTGAGGACGGATGACACCGATTTGCATCAAGCACACCCAGAGGTCAATTTGGACAAGTTGGAAAGCATAGACCAAAGCACACTTCAGAATATTGAGCAATCCAGATTGCTTGAGGCAACATCATTTCCCATATCAGCGCAGAGCATAGAATTTGTAATTGCTTGTGTAAAGCATTACAACCCTACCACACGAGAGATTCAATCAGCAGATGGGAGAGTAATATGCAGTCTCAAGCCCAAGGATATCGAGAGAAGCTTCACTATTCCACATTGTGCGAACAATTTGATCATATCCATGGGGGAATGTGAAAAGGCATTCAACATATCGAAAGAAAAATGCCAGAAAAGAATGGCAGAAAGGTGGCTTAAAGCGAAAAGAAACAACTTGCCCAAGAATGTGAGATATGGAGAATTCAAAGACGAGTACGTGATCATGATCACACTACTCAACTGTGTCACTGGCCAAGCAAAAGGCAAACAAGTTCCAACCATGGATGTATTACATCATAGCTCAACTTGTCAATAGCAAAGAACACTATGATTGGCCCGCCTTGATCAATGACATTCTCCACAAACATATGACCAGTTTCTTCAAGGCTCATGAATTCCACGTGTTCATACCTCGTATTTCTGATAGCCTTCCAAGGCCAGGTTAGAGGGTTGAATACAGTTGGAAAACTGGGCGTGCAGAAGGTTCACGAACATTTCACACCGCTTGAATTCACACAATTAGAACGACACTTCAAGCAAGTGAATGATCAATTCCTGATGCACACGGTGAGGGACCTTGATCATGAGTCACATGTACATATCTCACCAGAAGCCAAATTGGCGATGGAAGATTGGGCAGATTGGTTCATTCAATTCCCCACATTTACCCACATCCACGTATATGGCTACTCAGGTCATCCAACCATGTTACCCTGTTATCCATCGGATAAGGTGGTATTCATGGAATTTCTACGGCAGTTGCATGAAGTCCATTCCTTTCTGTGCAATAAGCGCAAGCCAGTTGCCAACTTTCCTTTCACAATGGGTATATATAGGTCCAGATTGATAACTGACGCCAAGGAAATGAGCGTTGAGATGACAAAACTTAACCTTAAGTTTCTCATCAAAAGATGCTCATATGACCCTTGGGGTCTCTTTTCAGCACGCCTTGGCCATTATTCTTCACAAAAACCTTCCATGGAGGATTACTGGTTTAGTTGTGAAGACAAGTTCGAAGTGCAAAGGCGCAACTACAGCAGGTTCACCCTTCCGCAGATCACTAAGTTCTTGTCAGAGGATGTAGGACTATCAGATGATGATAGGGAAGTCACACTTCCCACATTCTTCAGAGATCAAATAGACTTGCAGCCACTTTGAGCTGTAGATTGGTATGCCAAGGAAAGCATATCCATTGAGGAAAGAACAAGCAGAGTTGTGAGGAACAACATACTTTACTTGGACAGTAAGAAGACATGGAAGGTAGTAATTCCAAACACAGAGCCACCACCGATTACTACTACACTACCTTCCACGTCAAAATGGAAACCAAGACAAAAAACAAGGAGTAACCCTCCTGATGGAAGCAAAATGTTAGGGAATACAAAGGGAAAGATGCAAGTTGCTGACTTAAATTAGCAAGAGAAACATGTGGAGACAACCACAAACATAGTTGAGACAGTGCTAGAAGTGGAAGTAGAGACTCCCATTCCATCACCACCACAACAATCTCCAATTCACATCGACTTGGAGCCAAATTCGCCACCACATGACATCGCAACACAATCTCACTCGTCAGGAGTTCATGGTACTAGCACTAATCCTTCCAACAAGATTAGTCAAGATTCTTCTTGGCTTGAGAATCTCCTGGGTAGGAAGAGGAGAAAGTCATCCTACCAATTGGACTTTACAAAATTTGATCATGTCTACCAAGACATGTCAAATAAAAAGCTCAAAAAGTAGGTTCATGTGGAAAAGAATGCCGACAACAAGATTGTCATTGAGACCGCCGCACCACCTAAGGATAAAAATGCAGATGAAGTAGAGGTTGACGACTTCACTTTGTTGAAAGTCAACCTTGGTAAAAGCACACGCTAGGTTGAGGTGGATCTCTTTGAGGTAGCATCAATGAGCATAAAGGAAAGAGTGGTGAAGGATGGAGAAGATAAAGCAGCCCTCAAGGCTAAAAACCAAGAGCTTCGCCAATGCATCTCCAACCTTCTTCACAGCACCTCAAACTTCACCGCCTTGCTTCCGCAAATGTTGGAGCTACCTGCAGAACAAAATCAGCTAAGTCAACTGATTCTATACGGAAGCACTTGAGAGATCAAGTGGAAGAGTTCATCATTAGGGGCCAATATATACTTGTAGAGTTGTACCAACTGAGGTACAATGCCCACGACCTTCGCGCGGAGATCCAAGAATCAGAATGGAACATAGCAGAGAAAAGGCCTCGAGATGGGATCACCATCTCAGACTTGAAGATGGCGTATGAATCAGTCACTGTAGAGGAGAGCAAACAAAAGCTTTTCACTTGGAAAAAACAACTTGTCTACAAGGTAAAAGCTTATGATACAATCTCTGCAAAATTGACTAAGTGCGGACAAAGTGTGGCAAGCACTATTAAGCTCGTAAGGACATTGGTGACGTCTATCCCTTGCCAATACCAGCATGAAGGTGGTGAATACAGTGAGCTCGCTGAGGTGCAGACACAGTTTCAGGACCTCATCCGTAGTAGTTTCTACGGTGACCCTATTGACTGCAGGTTGAGTTAGATTGCAGCTATGTCGACGAAGCTTGATGACGCAGCTGCAAAGAAGAGTGAATACCAAAATCAGATTGCAAGTGGTGAGGAGATGTTGCAAAAACATGACGTCATCCTAAAGAGTGTCAGTTGTCCAGACACAGAGATAGTTAACAACTGGTTAGAGGAGTTGATTACTCAAATTGATGAGGTGTGAACTGCCAGTTGGGATGTCCTACTTTCTCCAAAAATAGTATTTAAGACAAGTAGTTAACTTGATGCCTCTTTCCAAGTTAACTCGCTGTCCCACATTTTATGCATGTCTATTTTTGGAGACACCTTTGTACATTGGAGTTCTTTTTAGTTTAGAATCAGCTAACTAAAGTAGTCTTTCTAGTTAACTGTTAGGTTACCTACTTTTAGACATAGGAATAAATCTTGTTGATTGGCAAGAACTGAATGTTAACTCAAGGAGACTTTAGGGTTCCCTACTCCTTTGAGTTTTTATAAATAAGAGCAACCTTTGCTCATTAGTTTCTAACTTTACTTCACGGTAGCAAAACGCTGAGCTGTTTGCTTGCGACTTTGTTCACTTAGTATATGTTCTTGAATCATACTTGTTATAGCAAAATGTTGAGTTGTTTGCTTGTGTTCTTGTTGTTCCTGTATTTGTGTTCAATATTTGTTAAGTATATTTGGTTGATCGCATGTTGTGTGATTGTCCTCTTTCATGCAATTTGTTGTCCCAAAAGTGTAATCTTTGATTGAGTTTGAGATAATAAATCAAGAGAGCAATGAGCCTTTGATCCAAAATTCTCAAGATCTTTCATATTTGTTGTGTTTATAATCTTTCTTTCAATCTACACCTCGAAAAGAGCACCTCGCTTCCAAAGGAATTTAGAGATTAGGATTATCGTTTGATGTTGTTTCTAATAATCTATATTTCAGCCTACACCTCGGAAAGAGCACCTCGCCTCCAAGGGAATTCTGAGATTTAGCTTACCATTTGTTGATTACTTGCATAAACTTTATTTCAGCATGAATCTGAAAGAGCAATGAGCCTTTGGATGCATTCTAAGAAATAGTTTGTCTAAGTGATCTAACCATTCCCAATTGCTCCTAAACCCTCTCACTCTAAATTACTTGAGGAGATAGGATAGTTATAGTTTTAGCCTAGTTGTAGTTAAGATCTACGAAACCAAAGAAAAACCTTAGCTGCAATGCATTGTGTTTTATAACCTTGTGCTCTGCCGCTGAGTAAAAAGATAGGAAATTTAGTTTACTTTACTTTTTATGCAAAAACAGCAAAAGAGGGAGCTTCCCCTCCTAATTTGAAGAGCAGTTCATCTATGCATAGCTGTTC
>VDFB02191091.1:0-11326 GCA_007258455.2 Sequoia sempervirens | reverse complement strand
GAGGAAGTCTTGAAGGACTTCATCTAACTTATCAACATGATCGCTAATAAGAGGCTTAAATGAGATGTTGTTTCTAATTTGAATCATGTGTTTGAAGGGATTGTTTGATGTTTCAATTTTTTGCATCCTTATGTATCGATGAATCTAATCTAAAAGAACTAGGAATGAAAATGGAAATGGAAATTTTCAAAGATCTAAAACTATCCATGAATGCCATGAAAATAAATGAAATTTATGCTAATGAAAACAAAAACAAATGAACTATAGCAGAAAGATAATGATGGAAAATAGAAAGATGCAATGCAGGAAACTGAAATCTGGAAATGTTGATGCAAAACTATAGAGGGATTGATTCGCCCTAGGTGGCGAATGAGTCCCAGGAGATGAATTTTTTTAAGGTTTTTCTAATTTTTTCTATTTTCTGAATATTTTTAAGTCTATACAATGTAGAAACATAATGCAAATGCAGAATGTTGAAATGATTGAATAAAATACAATGTGATAATGAGATCTAAATAATTCTTTCACGAATGCAATGTTTAAGAAACCTAAAGATGCAAACAATGCAAAATGATGAAGTGATGAATTCCTAAGATGCAAATAGAAATGTAAATTAGAATGATGTTATGCTCAAAAATAAAGTTCACCAAAATGAACAATAGATTTTTGGGTAGGGCTTATAGGCTACTCTTGCACTCTTAGGATTTTTCACCTAAAAGGCGAGAGATAAACCCCACACAAAAGATCTACACTAGGTTCACTCAAATTATGTTATGAAGGATGTTTTCTAAGATAAATGAAGTAAACTAAATGCAATTGAATGATCTATAAAATAGATTATGAATGCAAAACTAAGATCTAGGCTATGTTTGAAAACATAGTGTTGTTTACAAATAAGCTTTAAAGAATGAGAAAAATTCAAGTTAAACTAAATAGAAGGTTGTTTTTCAGAGTGAGTGCACCTGGAAAACTAGAGATGACTGGAAAATATTCTAGAAAACTGATGAAACTTGACTTTAGGTTGACTGGGACTCATTTGCCACCTTGGATGAATTAGTCCCAGATCAGGACTTTTTGCACAAAAGCTATTTTATGACATTTAGGGACCTGGATCTGCATCTAACTCAAATATGCACCTCAAGAGGGACTCATTCACCATGCATGGTGAATCGGTCCACTTTCAAATTTCTCCAATTTCAAAGTTTTGTCCTGCACCATGAAACCTGTACAACAATTTTTGATAGAAACTTGACTTCATATCTGGGAAAATTCCTACAAAACAACTCAAAATTGTTTTTCTAATGGGGGGTTTTCCTTAGTCAAACCCCTAGTTGGGTAATTAAACCTTGAATGGAGAAAAATATGCATAAACCCTAGCCTTATATGTGTTAAAGACTAGGAAAAGTTGAGATGTGACAAAGATCCTATCCTATTGTTCTAGAATAAGACATGCAAGAATGATCTACATGATGCAATATCTCAACCCTAGAAACCTTACAACACATGAAAAATAGGAATGAAATGACATGCAAATGATAAACAAACAAGATGCAAACCTTAATCTGAAGATAGATTGAAAATGGAAGATGGAATCAATAGGAAACCAAGTCCTTAGGTGTGATTTGGTGGTTAGTTGCACTTATTCACCCTAGATTTCTTCATGATTCACTATAGGCATCCATCATCAATCCTTTGCAATGTTGGATCTTGACAAGAGAAGTGAGCTTCAAGACCTACAAAACCCTAGTTTGCTGCCCTAAAACTTCAAATTTTGCTAATGAAACTTGTTAAAGAAGACGTGACTTTATGAATTTTCTTTGGATAATGATATAAATAAGAAAAGATAATAAAAAGATGTGTGAAATTACTTGAAATGAGTATTTATAAGCAACAACACCTTATTTTCCTATTAATTAGACCTAAGAGGCTAACATTCACTGGAAATTAAAGTTAAATTGATTAAATTCCCACTTAAATTTGAATTTTCCCTCAAAGGGGACTCATTTTCCACCCTTGGTGAATGGGTTCCACCAGAGGGGAATCATTCTTCCGTGGCAAATGGGTACTACTCATTTGAAGGTGGGTTTTTAGAATATTCCTTGATTAAGTGTCGTTTGTTGGGATTTAAGTGATTTCTCAAGTAAAACAAGCCTCTAGATAAAAAATAATGGGTCTTAGGGGCCTATAAATGTTGTTTTGAAGGATAAATGATGCAAGGGGACTCAAAAGTGTTTATAATTATGTGTGAAATTGTCTCTTTTCTCAAGAGGGTCCAATTTTCTATGGAACGCTTACAAATCTACATTCCAAGGTTTAGTAAGGGTTTGCCGAGCAAAACAGATTTTTCCTTCTTCATTCCCCTTTCATGTTTCCCCATTTCATTTCATGCTTTATTACCAAAATGTGGTTTGACCAAGGAAACCCCCATTCACTAAAAATAGATTATTTTTCCCCCTATCATGTTGTTTCTTCTTTTCTTAGATCTAGGTGGAAGAAATCTTAAAGACCATTTGAAGAGAAAAATTGATGTTGTCAAAGTTGCAAAAGTTGTCATCTCATGAAAAATCACCTACATAATTTATTTTTGGCTTTCTAAACCTGAAACCTAGGTAAATTGGAAGATTCAAATCTATAGCAAAGGTTCCAAGAGGTTGTAGAAAAACCCTAACTCGGGACCCATTCACCCCTAGGAGAATGAGTCCTAGATCATCTTCTGAAACTGAATTTTGGTGACTAGTACACATGCTTCTTCCCTTCTCCGATTTGCATTATATTTTTTGGTTCTATCAGTATTGAACTTAATCTTGTTGTTCCAAGTGTTAGATTGCAATTTGGTGTTGATTTACTATTTTTAGTTTTTCTCCCCAAAGTGCAATTTGACCTAGACCCCCATCCTGACACAAAAAGGAAATTTGAAGATTCACACCTTAAGTTGACTCACCTAATGAAATTGAAGATTCTTTGTGTGGATCTCAATTCCTAATGAAATTGAGTAAAATAGGTCCATCATACCCTACATTGATACCTTGACCTATTTTTCTTCATTTCATTTTTGTGAGCTCGACCTTTTGAGCATTGTTTCTTTCTGATTATGGAGTCTATTTCAGCCCTAGATCTATATCTTGCATTCATTTACATTGAATTGAATCTCATTTAGGGTTTCTTAACTTGCATTAGTTTGCATCTCATTTAGGGTTTTAAGATTGCATGTTTGTATCTTTTAAATTCTAAAAAATATAAAAAACCATTCATTTTGTAGAGCATTTACATAGTATTGCATCATCATTCCTTTACATTTCAAAAATTGAATCAAAATTGCATTTCAAGTTAGCTCCCCTAGGTTGTCATTTAGTCATATTTTGTATTTGCTTTCAAGCTTAATTTCACAAAAAGCTAAAACTATAACTCACTATCTGAAACCACAAGAATCAACTTAGAAATTTGTAAAAACATTTTTCAAAACCCTAAGCTAGGACCTATTTTCCGAAGGGTGAATAAATCCCTGATCAAGGTTGTTTCTTGAATTTTTGGGCATTAAAACCTCTATATTTGTGTTTTATTCTATTGTTTTCATTTTTTTGTTTCAGTTTACAGAATTTTCGTTAATTGGATTTGATCATATTAAGATTCATTTGATAAATTTAGTGCATTGTGTGAATTAAAAACTACATTTACAAGATATCATTTTTTAGTTTTTTGCATTGTGTAATCAAAAAATTATCTAGTTATAAATCTGAAAAATCTAAAAATCTCTTGGCATTTCAATTCATTCTTTCATAATGGTCATGTGCATTGGTAATCTATGGAGGTATTTAACATATTCGGTTGATGTTTCAAGTTGTGTTTTTGGAAATGATCCTAATGCAATAGAACCTAATCAAGCTCAATCAACTCCTAATGAATGTCCTTGTGAAGTTGACATCAGTGGAGAAGAGTATGACAACATGAACAATTTCATAAATAACTACCTTAACAATGTTGAAAGCAATGCATCCTTTTACCCTTCCACACAACAACCAACACCCCCTACCATTCCACCACTTGAGGTGTTTGATCTTTTACATCCTAAAATTTAGTCAAAATCCAAGATTAAACTTCCAATAATGAGTGAACCTAGTTCCTCTAATCAAGTGCATACCTATCCATCTTACATTAACAAAGTGACCAACACACCCATCATCCTAGAAGAGACTTATGGCCAAGGGTTTAAAATCTTAACTAAACAAGGGTGTGACATAACTAATGAGCATGAAATTCAAAAACTTTTAGAACAAATCCCAATTGAAGATACTAAAGGACTAGGATACCAAAATCCATATCCCTCCACATCTTCTAAGGATAAAAATGTCCTCCCTCATAATGATGAAGTAATGTCTCACAAGGATGATATGATCATATTAGGTCACCCCCCTTCAACAAGCACACAACAAATTCCTTACTCAAGAAGCTAAAATTACCTTGTCCCATGTCTCTCACTAAAAGGCACTTACACATACTTCTTAATAAAGGACTCTCATTACCACCCATCAAAGAAAATACAAATCCAAAACATAAAAACACAAACATGTCTCATTTTCAATATCATAAAGTTCTTGGGAATATTACTGATGAGTTTCGTTCTTTAAGGAGGATCCTTGATAAATTTTATATGATATAGATAGTCCCTTAAAGCATTCACTTTGCTCCTTACCATGTAATAGTTGTAGGATCATAACATACTAACTATTACATGTTTAACATTCATTGCAAATAATTTTCTTTATTGTAAGGAGCTCATTCTCATCCCTCATATTGGCTCATCCTTTTCCTACACTTAGTGGGGGCAAGGAGTTAGATAGCCTTGTCCTAGTTTGGCACTTGATGTTATCCCTTTGGCTAGTTGTTTTCCTTCTACATATATTAAACAAGATTTGGATGCAAGTGACCTACTATAGGTTGAATCACATGTGCCTTACTAGTCTTGCATTTGTTTTTATTTTCATGTGTTCTATGTGTGATTTCTTGTGCATAATGTGATCCCCCATGCTGTTTCATTTGATGTATCTCTCTCTCTCTCTTTGTGTATTCCTCTATATGTATCTACATTATTTTCTATGTTGTAAACATTTTATCTTTTCTTTGTCTTGTGTTTTCCTCTTTTGGGGATTATGCAGCATGCCAAGACATTTAGGTCTCTTCCATGTTGACCCAAAATATTTTTCTTTGTTTTCTGACTCTCTATGTGTCATTCCCTCTATTTTGTGAGTATTTAGAATGGTGACATTTCTAAGCTCTTATAATATCATTGTAGCAAAGATATATTGACCCCAAATCCGTAGATCCCTTATGTGTTTTGGATTTCATATTGGGGGCAACACCTTCCTCTCTTTTCCATGACTTAGCTTTATTGGGAAACATATGACTTGGCATAGGGCTTTACGAGTAAGCTCTCATGTCTCCTTCATTGTTTAGCATAAATTGTTTTCTACTTTAAAGTAAATTTCTCACAACAATGGTGTTAGAAATTTCTTTAAAGTGGGGGTATACATTAGCATTATTATTTTTAAAACTTTTTAAATTCCTTATGTTTCATTGTGTGATTTTATTTCTTCTTGTGATGTGTCTTTTTCTTGGTGGTGTCATTGGGTTTCATGTCCTCTGAGAGCGTGATATCTCTTGGCATATGGATTTCCTCTTAGTGGTGATGCTACATGTTGCATTCCCTAAGTTGTGAATCTTTTATCCTTGACTTTTCCTCTCTTGGAGACATTAGGCACAATGTTCCCTAAGAGGATACCTTACACGAATTAAGAAAAATACCTTTAAACAAACTTTATTTGTATTTTGTTCATAAGTGTTTAGCATAACATAGCTTGTTAACCTTATGAAGCTCAAAGTTTATATTTTGTGGTTCCTTATTAGAGCTATTAGAGATATATCTTTGGTATGGCTAGTATGATGAGAACCTATAGACTTGGAATGACTTTCTCATTGTATGGTGAGAACCTGTAGACCTGGCACGACTTTCTCACTTAGCCACTTTTTGGGGGCTCACCTAGTGGATAGCCTAAGGTTCCATTAGCCCAAAGTGAGTGAGTGTTGTTTTTTGCATAGTGGACATCGTGTTCCACTTGTGAACATTTTTGGAAAAACAACTGAGATGTGTTCCACATCGCTTTGGAAAGTTAAAGGCTTGATATACCCTTTTCTTTTAAAGAAACAGTTGAGGTGTGCTCCACATCATGTTGGATAGTCAAGGCTTGATCCGCCTTTTTTTTTTACTTTTCTTTTCTAGTTTTTGATGTTGTATGGTTGATTAATCTTGTTGTTGCTGCATACATATGTTTTGAATGTCTTCTTTAGTGTGAGTTTGATACAAGGTCATCCTCTCACTAAAGTGGGGACTAAATATAGTGACCAAAAATGTATCCCTTTACATTTTATCACTTGTTTGGGCCCTCCTAGTTAATTTGGACTTAAGTGTGCCTTACTGTGTTGTTGTAAAGTGTACTCCTTTACACTTTCACACTTATTTATGTTGGAATACTGAAATAATTGAGAGGGGGGTGGTGAATTAGTGATTTATGAAAGCCTCACGAGGTTCCATTATCCCGTGCAGCGTGTGTTGTTGCTTGCATAGTGGACATCGTGGTTCCACTTGTGAACGCTTTTTGTAAACAACCGAGATGTGTTCCACATCGCATTGGAAATTTAAGGCTTGATATACCCCTTTTCTTTGAAGAAACAATTGAGGTGTGTGGCTCCACACTATGCTGGATAGTCAAGGCTTGATCCACCATTTTTGCTTTTCTTTTCTAGTTTTTGATGTTGTATGGTTGATTAATCTTGTTGTTAAGCGTATTGCCATATGCTTTGAGAATGTCTCCGCTTTTAGTGTGAGTTGATACAAGGTCATCCTCTCTACCAAAAGGGGGCTAAATATAACCCACTGCAAATGTATCCCTTTACATTTTCTCACTTGTTTGGGACCTCTAGTTAATTTGGACTTCTTAAGTGTGCTCTTATTTTGTTAAGCGTAAGTGTACCCCTTTACACTTTCACACTTATTTCATGTTGGAAGACTAAAAATAATTGAGAAGGGGTGAACGCTGATTTTTATGAAAGCCCTCGAAGTTCCATTAGCCCAAAGTGAGTGAGTGTTGTTTTTTGCATAGTGGACATCGTGTTCCACTTGTGAACATTTTTGGAAAAACAACTGAGATGTGTTCCACATCGCTTTGGAAAGTTAAAGGCTTGATATACCCTTTTCTTTTAAAGAAACAGTTGAGGTGTGCTCCACATCATGTTGGATAGTCAAGGCTTGATCCGCCTTTTTTTTTTTACTTTTCTTTTCTAGTTTTTGATGTTGTATGGTTGATTAATCTTGTTGTTGCTGCATACATATGTTTTGAATGTCTTCTTTAGTGTGAGTTTGATACAAGGTCATCCTCTCACTAAAGTGGGGACTAAATATAGTGACCAAAAATGTATCCCTTTACATTTTATCACTTGTTTGGGCCCTCCTAGTTAATTTGGACTTAAGTGTGCCTTACTGTGTTGTTGTAAAGTGTACTCCTTTACACTTTCACACTTATTTATGTTGGAATACTGAAATAATTGAGAGGGGGGTGGTGAATTAGTGATTTATGAAAATCACAAATTTTTAAACTTTGAAACCAGAATATAAATGACTATTGAAGAACAGACTTCACAAGAACTCAGACAATATTATATGTATTACAAATCATATAAACATTTCATTAACAAAGACTAGCTTGACAATCTTTACACATATATCAGAGCTTGTAACTAAACCTTTTATACAAGATGCTTTGAGTTAAAGTGTGACAGAAATGAATGACTGACATCAACAATTTTTTATGCAAATCAAGCAAATAAAAATATCACATAGAAACATAGAAACATCACATAACACCAAAATTTGTCCTAAGTGGAAAAACCCTCTTGGGGTATAAAAAACCACTCAAAAAATATTTCCTTTATTCACTTAGAGCACCAATTCCACAACAATCAAAAGCACCAAATTTTACAAGATTACAGGAGCACCAACTCCTTTTAATGCATAACAATTATAACATTCTATCAGAACCCTAGAATTTCAATAGAAGACTATGAATATATATATATATATATATATATTCAATAAGCACATTGGAGAATGTTGTATGACAACATTTTTAGAAATTTAATAATCTGAGAATCACAACAAATATATTCAATGTAATATATATTATGTATCAAATGTCTAATAACATCATATTCCTCTTTTCAGTAACCCATGAAAATGCCTGAAGATCATCTTTTTAATGACCCTGCCAATAATAATCTTTGTATGTAGTTTATGTAACTGTCATTTGAGCAACTCAGGTTAAGGTTTGAATCAAAACCCTAAATAATCTCTCTTAACAAAACTTCATTAAACCCTTAACAACAACTATATATTTTGTTGCATTTCAAGATGAGATTTCAAAAACCCTAATGGATTTTTAAACTAAAAATAATAATACTTAACTCTTAAGATGCCCAAACAAAATAATTCAACATCTTTTTAATCAAAACCATAAAATCACACAGAGTTTTTAATACCTGGTCATGGTGAAAAAATTGAATGAAAAAACATGATGACCTATCAAGGAGTTCATAACGACCCAGCTGGAAAGATGTCATCGAATCTCCTCTAACTAACTTCCACATTCGAGCTCTTAACCATTGATAGTTATCAAACCAGAAAACCGTTCTTATTGACATTTAATCAAACCAAAATTCTATTAAAACTATCCATGCTATCTGCCATATCCTCTTAGTGTCAGTTGTGAAAGCTTCAAGAGTTGCATTGCAGTTGAGCAAATCATCCATGGCGGCTAGGGTTCCAAAGCCTTCAAAATAATATTGCCCTAAATTTGTTTCTTTCAAGTCCGTCAAAAAATTTATCAAATATAATGATGTTCTGAAGTTCAAAAAAAATCTAAAACACAATAATTAATAAACCATTATTATGTTTTTAAATCTGATGACAAGTCTTCAATGCTGACAAAATCATTCCACATCATAACCAACAGATCATTGTCAATGCCAAGTCACTAACAAGTGAAGTGAATTCACATGAATAACAAATCCAATGCAGCCCGATATAAACATCAACAATATTGATCCTTAATATCATTGCCAAGAATTTTAAAAAAGTATATTCCATTGAAATTAATGCTTAGTATACTCGATACTCTTTAGGAGTATAAATCAAACAAATTCTTTTTACAAGAGATGTCGACCAAGGAAAGTATGGTGTAAACACCTTTCCAAATTCTCATGCCAAAGGAAGTCAACATTAAACCAAGGCCCTTATAACCATATCAAATATAGGTTTAATGTGATCAAATGTCAAACAATAATAATGTTGCTCAATAGACCTCTTTACAAAGTGATTGACCATAATGAAACAATGCACAACTGTACAGCCTTGTAAAAAAAAAAAAAAAAACATACATGTACCACCCGCGGATATTCGCGTGAAGAAAAAATCCCGAAAATATCGCCAAATTAAACAGCACCACACAATCTAAAAGTGGATCAACTTTATATAACCTGAATAACCATGCTATACCTTAAAAAATATATACCCGGAAGCAAAATTTACGTCTCTAAAACAATGCATCCCCATTATAATGAATGATACAAACATCAGTACCAACATATAAAAACTAAAAATAATTGAAATTAAGTGCATGCCATGAACCATGTAAATCACCATGTGAACCAACTGTAAACATCATGTGCCACCCAGATCATATAAATGTGTCACCAAAGCCAGTTTTGTCATCAAGGAAAAAAAATCACAATAAACAACTGAAAGCCAAAAAACTCCCCCTTTTTCCTTGATGGAAAAACACATCATCTCTCCTGCTTTTTTCCTCAATGACAAAGAATAACAGAGGAGAATGTGAAATGCCATGAATATAAACAACTGAAGACAACCAAGTATCTAATCAAAACTAGTTGCAATTGAAACAATAGAGCAGAAAATGAAAATATATAAGAGAGTTGTAAATGAGAAACCATAGAACCAAACTCCCCCTAACTCAGAAACAGGAGAATCAATAAAGTAAAGATTGAGAGATAACTCCCAATCAAAGTCTCAATCTTTCAAAGACCTCTTTGGATAGCTTGGCTTAGTGAATATATCAACCACCTGTTCTTGTGAAGCAATAAATTGTAGACATACTTCATTAGCCAGCACTTTTTCTCAAAGAAAGTGAAACTTGATAGCAATGTATTTAGTACAAGAGTGCATAACAGGATTCCTAGAGATATTGATTGCACTTGTATTATCATTAAAAATAGAAATAGGTTTAGAGACTATGATACCCATATCTGATAATGTTTGAGCCATCCAAAGAAGTTGAGTGTAACAAGAAGTTGCAGCTATGTACTCTTCCTTAGCAGTAGAAAGGGAAACAAATTCCTGTTTCTTACTATACCAAGCAACTAACTGATCACCAAGGAAAAAGGTAGCACCACTAGTGCTTTTTCTATCATCCAAATAGCCAACCCAGTCAACATCTGTATATGCAATCAAAGAGAAATAATTGCTTCTAAGGTACCAAAGACCATAATCAAGAGTGCCCTGAATATATTTAAAGATTATTTTAACAACAGTAACATGAGATTCTTTAGGTGATGCTTGAAACCTTGCAACCATGCAAACTACCTGCATTATATCAGGTCTAGGCCAAATACAATTTAAAACGTCAACAATGATCATAATTGCATTTCATTAGGAGAATAATCAATTTTAGTGAGTTTACAACTGGTAACCATTGGAGTAATAATAGGTTTACATCCATCCATTTGAAACCTTTTAAGCATCTCTCTAGAATACTTGGTTTGAGAGAGAAATATACCATGTTCAAGTTGAGAAAATTGAAGACCAAGAAAGAAGGTTAATTCTCCAAACATAGAAATTTCAAATTCAGATTCCATAATATGAGAACTTTTTAGTTAAAGCATCATTATTGCAGCCAAAAATTATATCATCTACATAAACTTCAACAACCAAAATATCAGTACCTTCAATTCTAACATAAATATTGTTGTCAACACCACCTCTAGTGAAGCCATTTGATGTCAAATTATTATCCAGCCTAGAGTACCATGCCCTCGGTGCTTGTTTTAGACTATATAAGGCCTTCTTCAACCTGTAAACATGATTAGTCTTGTCTTTTCAAACAAACCCTTCAAGTTGTTCCATGTAAACCTCTTCATCCAAATAACCATTTAAAAATGCAGTTTTCACATCCATTTGATAAACAGTGAAATCCTTAAAAGTAGA
>VDFB02191090.1:38296-161067 GCA_007258455.2 Sequoia sempervirens | reverse complement strand
CCATTAATGAGCACTGAGAAGGAAGAAGAGGTCACACAACTAAGAACCCAATTCACCCACTCCTCAACAAAGCCAAACGCCAAGAGAATTTTCTGTAAGAACTCCCAGCTCACCCGGTCATAAGCTTTAGCCATGTCAAGTTTCATAAACATAGCCTTCTCCTTCGAGTTAGCCATAGAATGAATAGCTTCCATTGCAATCACAACACCATCCAAAATTTTTCTTCCTTCAACAAAACCCCCCTGCTCAAGAGAGATCAGAGTACTAAGGAGTGGTTTGAGCCTCTCTGCAATCAATTTGGTGATAATCTTATAAACCACATTACATAGCGCAATGGGTCTAAATTGAGCCAACTAATTAGCCCCCTCCTTCTTAGGTATGAGAGCCAAGAAAGTGGAATTCATGGACTTGAGCATCTGTTTATTCCTATGAGATTCTTGAACCACCTCGAGGAGATCAAACTTGATTATTTCCCAGAACTCCTGAAAGAACTCAATCGGAAACCCATCTGGGCCGGGAGCCTTACCTTTTTTCATGTTAAACACCACTTTCTCCAACTCAGGTAACAAGATAGGACATAAGAGAGCCCCATTCATCTCAGCAGAGACCAGGAGGGGAATGCAATCCAAGATGGCCCTCTCCTCATCCCTAGCTGCAAGATCCTCTCTAGAAAATAGGTTTGAAAAATAATTGACCACAGCCTTGGAAATATCAACACAGGAAGAGAGTTGAACCCCTTCAGGCGAGACCAGAGAGGAGATAGAATTCCCCTGCCTCCGAGCCTTAACCGAATTATGAAAGAATGCAGTGTTCCTATCCCCCTCCTAAAGCCAATCAACACGAGATTTCTGCTTCCAGAAGATCTCCTCCCGAAGCTCCCACTCTTCTAATCCCTTAAGAGCCAAGGAATCAGCTTTACTTAGATCAAGGGTCAACCCTTGATCCCGAATCAAACGAGTGATGTTATCCAACTTAGACTGAGCAACTATCTTCTGAGCATGCAGGTTCCCAAAACATTTTTTATTCCATTTCTTAAGCCTGTACTTTACATGTTGAAGCCTCTTACAAAAAGTAAACATGGTCGTCCCATGGGCAGGCATCCCCTCATACCATCAATCCAACATAAGATCCTGCAGGGACTGATCTCTTAGCCACATTAACTGAAATTTGAAAGAAGGGTTTTTGGTGACTCCATAAGCGGTGATAGAGAGCTTGATAGGCCATTGATCAGAGCCTCTCCAATCAAGAATTTCTGAACTGGTGATCAACCTACTGTTCATCCAATAGTAGGAAACCAAAAATCTATCGAGCCTTTCTGAGATAGCCTCAACACCACACCTCCTATTATTCCATGTAAAGACACCATTGGTTGGCTTCACATCAATGAGCTTTAAGGAACTAATCATATCCCTGAGAAGATTTGCAGAGGGGTCCAGCCTGGCTAACCCACCACGTTTTTCATCCAAACTACTAACAGAATTAAAATGACCAGCCATAATCCATGGGAGAAATGGGTCTAAGGCCCGAATGAAGCTGGTGTGAGCCCAAAGATTTGACTTACCTGAAAGATCAGTAGGAGCATAAATATTGGATAAAAGACACCTCTCTCCAGTTGCAAAACAAGATGCAACCAGAGAGATAGAAGACCAACTAGAAATCCACCATAAGGGGAGCACTTTCCTCGGGTTCCAGAAGCAAGCCGCCCCCCTTGAACTATTCAAAGCACCCACCCCCTGCCAATTGCCCTAAGGCCAGATGCATGAAGCACAATTAGCCAAACCATCCACTGAAAGCTTAGTTTCCTGAATAAAAACCACACCAGGTGACTGAGAATCAATTAATCTGCGAACAACCTTTTGTCTAGGGATGTTGTTCAACCCCCTTACATTCCATGATAGAACAATCATTTATGGGGGTGGGAAAAGTGGGAATCAATGGGTTTCACAGACCCAGACTCAACCAAAGTATCCCCCATAATCTTTACCTTCTCTTGATCAGTCTTCCTGCCACTCCTTGACGGTTTATCAAGAGGCCCCTTTTTAAAGGATTTCTATTGTAAGCCTAAAATAGGAGGAGCTTTGTTACCCTTTGCCGAGTCTGAGGCCCCCTTAGGAGCAAGGGGGATAGGAGCCCCCACAATAGATCCTAGCGGAGCCTGTGACCCCTGGAGATCCCTAGTATCCTGAACCTGAGAAGGCAGATCCGGAGCAATCTGTTCAACCTGAAGGTCCCCAGGAGATAAGAGCTGATCTTCCTTCTTTGCATCCTCATCCTGACCTTCATGCAGACCCTTAGCCCTAGAAGAGAACTCAATTGGAATACCTTCCTCTTGAGCCAAATCTTCAAGAACATCAAATCTGTTAAAAGTGCCATCATTGTGTCTATCCAACCAGGTTCTCTTCTTACCCTTGCCTTTGTTACAGGACTTAACCTGAGTAAAGCCCTCATTATTTGTAGGTTCATTAGGCACAGGATCCTTCCCCTTGTCCCCCCTAGGAGGTCCAGAGGCAGCCAAGGGGGAGGGTTTAAATCTGGGACATTTGCAGTGTAAATGACCATATTCATGACAAATTCGACATCTAAAAGGGAGGGTCTCGTAATCCAGCTGTTGGATCCAAGAAGAAGATCCCATGTGGATTTCCATAGAGTCTGGTAATGGATTACTTAAATCAACTTCTACACAAATACGAACAAAAGAAATTACCTTACGATCTTGAGTTTGTGTAGCCGCTCCCACAGGTTTTCCAAGAAGCAATGAAATTGAATGAAGAATATCTTCCCTCCAAAATTCCAAAGGGAGCCTTGTATGAGCCCACATAGGTACAGGAGAATCTCTTATTGAGTTAGCCTGTGCAGGCTTGATGAAAAGCCCCACCTGGTTAAAGAAATAAGGGCCTCCTTCAAAAGCCCTATTCCTATCCGACATGCATGAAAAAATAACTAGAAAATAGTTATTCACTGCCAAAATAATCTCCATATCACCTTCGGGATTCCAAACCCGACGAGCCCAGGAATCCAACACAGGTAGAGAAAGATGAAGGCCCAAAAATTTGCAAATAAGGGCATGATTATGCCAGTATTCAACATTCTCTGAAACCTGCTCAGGTTGAATAACCAAAATAGGTCAATCCTCGGATCTCTCCAAACATCCATTTACTTTTTTTATTCGAAGCATCCCTTTTGAGGAGAAGACCCCATCTCCAGACTGGGGTGTACCCATCATATCTTTTCCACTGATATGCAATGAAGAAGACGGCTCTGCCATCTCCAAATCCCCAGAGGAAATCTTTGACATAACACAACCCTGAGTCTCCATGGACCGAATAGCACCACCCCACCAAAAGGAGAGAAACCGGGCTCAAGATCCACAATCTCAGATCGCAGAAGACACCCGCCAAGGAAATGTCGAGCGTAGAAGAAAACACAGAAATGACGCTTGCCCACAAGCAAAAGAATGGTTGAACCCCAGTCCAACCCACGCACCCCTGACCAAAAGCAAGCACCCACGAGGGCTTGTACCACCCTGACCCTAGAAATAAGCTATGTGATTTAAATTAAGTTGAATGATTTTGTGTAAGCAATTAGTTATTTTTCTCTGGTCGTTTGCATTGTCGAAATTTTGTTGAGCTAGTTGTGGTTTTCTCTTATTTAGATTTATGTCGTGTGGGAAAACCCTTAAGTTAGTTTATCCTTCTATAGGAGCTTAAGTTGTTGGTTAGAAACTTCCAGAGGTGGGGAAATTGATGTTTATATTTGATCATTTAATTGGATATTTGTTCCTATTCTTGGCTATAGTTGTGACTTGAGTTTACACATGGGTTGTACCATTTTATGAATGTGTTTCTTATGGTTTTGGCGAGATGGTTTTGCCTCGTGGATGTTCCATTTGTTGGTTTAGTGTTCTTGTGGTACAACTCTTTGGTGTTGGATTTTATGTTTTGAGTTCTAGGGAGAGTGGCTCTATGTGGGGGCCAGTGCACAAAGGGGTTGTCAGGGTAACCCATGTTAGAGTTAGAGTAATAAGTGATAACCTAAGTAATTAATTAGAGGATGGATAGTTAAACATTAATCAAGATAATTATGGATGTCTCGTCTGCTTGTTAGTACTATCTTAGACTAAATGTGGGCCAAGAAGGCCATGGTTGGCAAGATTGTTGCGTCGTCTTCACAAGAGGTTAACGGTTCCGCATGAGTAACCCTATGGAGCGACACCTTGAGATAGGCTATCAAGATAACCATAGATGGAGGCAAAACCTTGTGATAGGTTTTCTGGATAATCCATGTAAGGCCATGCAATGACACTCTCCTCTAGCATTCTCTTTTGAGTTTTTTTATTGAAATCCTCTGGAAGTGGTCTATTGTTATGTTTTGGAGATTTATTGTCGTTATGAGATATTTCTTTGTGTTCTCTTACTTTTTGTGTCTGAAGTTTAGTATTTCCTTACTGTTTGGATGTGCTTGGTCGGGGATCCTTCCTTATTTACTCCCAGCATGGGGGTGGTTGGGTGGAACGTGCTACGCACCCCGTCGAGTTCCCTTATGATGCAGTTATACTATTCAGTGCAGAGTTTTGCTAATGTAGTTTGATCCATGATTCATATGTTACCATATGTATATTTGTACTCTAGATGTATTTTATGTATTGATGTATCACTCCCACATGCGTTGGGAAGACTTATAATGTAATTTTGTATATGTGTTCATTGTGATGTACTAGCAAACTGATGTAATGTATTATCATACCATGTAAATCATTCTTAAACTACCATTTGTAAATACTGTTAATGTTATGTTGTATCTGTGGAAATATGTACTTAATATTTCCATGATTAATTTATTGTATTTGCATGTATGGTTTTATATGGATTATTCTTATCATTTTGGTTATCATGAATGAATGTGTTAATGATGATGTGTGATTGAATGGATTACGTAATTGGTAACTTAATGTCCATCTATTAACTTTGTTATGGGATAGTTTTGGTAATGTCACCTCATGTACCCCAAGGGACTTAGATGTGCAACTTGAAACATTGGTTATGTTGAAAAACTTTATGTACATTTCTTATGTTTAAAAAAAAAAATTGTTGTGTTATTTAGTTGTTTCTTTGGGGTTTGCACGACGGGGTGTTACATTGTCCTTATGGTTTACTAAAGGAAACCACTTAAGAGAACTAATTTACTCCAAACGATCTTTTTTTTAATAAAAAGGGGTGAAAATATTATTGAAAGAATACCATAGAATTACATAGAATGGGACAATAAGCCCCAAAACTTTAGAGAAATATCAAAGATAAGACCTATGAAGAAATCACTAATATTCTAAAGGTCACCACACCAACCATCATCCTAACACTAAAGAGCATACAACCAAATTAACCCAATGCAATTAATCTTTTTGGTCCTCATGAAGAAGCTGAGCAAGTTGTTGACATTTTTATTGGTCAAGCTAACCCCAACCCTAAACAGACCACTCTCCCATCTCAATAGAAGCCCATCTAGCAAGACAATCAACCACTTTGTTCCACTCCCTTGGAATATGCACAAAGGAAATAGAAATAAAATTTGATGCCAAATTAAGAATTTTTTTAACAATCACACCTAATCTACAAGAAGAATTTTGAAAGTCCTAGTTATTTAGTAGAGAAGCAAGAATCATAGAATCCATCTCATAGATCACCTTCCTCCAACCCAACTCACAAGCTCTCTCCAACGCCTTGAGAATAGCCTAGGCTTTCATTTGATTATTAAAAAGCACTCCTATGTAAATGGAGAAGAAAAACTGAGCATGTCCCCGACTATCATGATCCATGCCACCAATTCTAGCAGCTCCTAGGTTACCCCAAGCATAATTGTCCATGTTTATTTTATATGCACCAATTGGAGGCGAACTCCACTTACCCACACGGTTCACCTTCTTGGACACCTCCACCTTGGAACCATGTAGAAAGTAAGCCTTAGAAGTCCTAGAAAGCTCCATAAGGGAAAAGAACTTGGAATCATTCGAGGTCAAAGGCTCCCCCAGGTCAAACTTAGCCTCTATAGTCTCTTTGAGCATACTTTTAATCTTGCACCAAATCTAGAGAACAAATTACCTACAATCCTAAAAAATCCACCTATTTCACCTATTTCTCTCCAGCCAAATCTACTAGATAATTAGAGGACCCAAATCCCAAGTAGCCACTAAAAAGGATACAAAAGTTGGAGGGAGGCCCAAGTTCATCCAAAGATCATACAGAGATGAGGCCTAGACGAATTGTCTCTTCCACAAATGCCACCACACTCTCCAAATTTTTGATAAGAAAGAGCATTGGAAGAAAGGATGGCTAGAGTTCTCTTCACTGTTCCCACAAAGCAAATAAATTGAAGGGAAATAGAATCCCCTTTTCTTGATGTTCTCCCAAGTAAGGAATTTGTTTAGAATCAAAAGCCACATAAAAATATTACACTTGGGCCAACCAATCTTGTTGCATATATGTTTCCACCATGGATCCTCCTCCAAATCACAATATCTACCAAGAAAATTAGTGTATCCCTGAGCCATAGTGTACCTCCCCATAGGGCCATTACCCCAAGCCAAACCATCATGCACCTCCAAAGAACTACAAGGTCTCCTAGCAAGGATTGAAGCCAATGTGTTCCTCTCCTCCTGTGAGGCCCCACCAGGCCAAGTCATAGGGAGATGCCACTAATACACCAAAGAAGCTCACAAAGGGGAAGAGACCTTAAATCTATCAACATTTTTCCAACCAACTTCCACAAAAGATTCACTTAAAGCTCAAAGATGAGGGTGAGATGAAAGGATAGGTGGATGACCATCCCAAGAATTAGACCAAAAGTGAGCAAGATTACCTTTATTGGTGATCCAAAAGAGACCCTCCTTGATGAGGGTGGAGCCCCATTTTAAATTATTCTAGATCAAGGAACCCTTACCATTTAAAACCATATGGGGTATGTCCTCATCAGCCACTTCACCAAGATATTTGTAATTCAGAATACGAGCCCAAGGCTTATTAGAGTGCACCACCTCCAATATAATTTCATAGCAAGAGCCAGACTATTGTGCCCTAACTACCGAAGGCCCAAACCACCATACTCTTTGGGATTACACACCTAGTCCCAAATCACCAAACTCTATTTTTGATGCTCAGTATTTTTAGCCCATAAGAATTTCCTAGAGAGAGAATCATATTATTTAAGAAAACCCTTAGGAGCCAACAAGGCCATGAACCTATAAGAGGGAGAGCTTGTAAAACAAATTTTAAAAGAGTCAACCTACCAGCAAAGGATAACCATCTAAAAGTCCAGTGATTGACCTTTGATAAAAATTTATCTAGGATATATTACCAGTGCCTCTTATTCAAATTTCCCACACAGAGAGGAGATCCTTGATAATCCATAGGAAGGCTACCAATATGAAAACAAAGAATGTGGGCAATCCTTTTCTGGATTAACTTAGGAGTATTGAAGAAAATGATATTAGACTTCCCTTCATTAATATTTTCACTAGAGGAAGCCATATAAATATCCAAAGCCTTCATAAAATTAGTAGCCTCATCAATTCTTGCCAGCCCCATCAAAGCAATATCATCAAAAAATTAGAGGTGAGTTTGGGAGACTAATCCCTGATTCCAGCTCCAGCCTTTGATAAGATCACTATCCTTATGTCACCTCAGTAATCTAACAAGACCCTCAACCAATAGAATAAAAATACATGGAGATAAAGGATCACCTTGCCTAAGTCCCCTTGAAGCAGAGAAGGTAGAAGAAGGTGATCCATTAATCAAAATGGCAAAAGAGGACGTGGTCACAGAACTCATAACCCAAGAAATCCAATCGGGGTGAAACCCAAAGGCCATAAGAATATGTTGGAGGGAGGACCACCTAACCCTATCATAAGCTTTAGACATATCCAATTTTATAAACATTTCTTTCTCCTTAGAAGAGGACATGGAATGCACAACTTCCATCGCCACCACAATGCCATCCATGATTTGACGACCTTTAACACAACCCCCTTGCTCCATAGAGATTAAGGAATCCAAGCAAGTTTTTAGCCTTTCTACAATTAGCTTAAAAATAATTTTAAAAGAAACATTACATAAAGCAATAAGGCTGAAAGAGTCAAAGGAATTGGCTCCATATTTTTTAGGAATAAGAGCAAGAAAGGTTGAGTTAAAAGCCTTAAGCATATGCTAATTAGTTTGAGACTCTTTAACCACCTCCAACAAATCAAATTTCAGGATATCGTAGAATTCCTAGAAAAATTCAATGGGAAAGTTGTTAGGGCCAGGTGCTTTACTCTTCTTGATTTGGAATACAATGCTCTCAACCTCTTCCATAGAAACAAGATTTAGAAGTAAGTTTTTCATCTCCCTAGAAATAATCAAAGGAATACAATCAAGAACAATATCCTCCTCAACCACAACCATCAAGTTATCCTCTGTGAAAAGGGAAGAAAATAATCTAGCAACTTCCTTAGAGATGGCTTGAGATGAAGAGAGAAGACCCCTTGCCCTGAAATAATAGAAGTTACGAAATTTCCATACCTTCTCTCTTTGATATAATTATGAAAAAAATAAGTGTTCTTGTCCCCCTCTCGCAACCAATCAATTTGAGCCTTCTATTTCCAAAAAAAATCCTACCGTAACTCCCATTCAACTAGGAGTATGGAAAGTCTAGTCTCTTCTTGGAGTAATTCCACTGTCATGCCCTCTTCCTTCATTCTGAAAGTGATGCTATCCAATTGAGCCTCAACCTATTTTTTCTTAAAGAAGATATTCCCATACGAGTCTCTATTCCATTTTTTAAGATTGTACTTAACAAACTGAATCCTCTTGAACACGGAGAACATGGTAGTACCAAAGGTAGGTTTCCCTTCAGCCCACCATCCCTCCACCAACTGGTGTAGATTAAGATCACGAAACCACATAAGCTGAAATTTAAAAGGAGGGCTTTTGGACATAGAAAATTGAAAGGACAAGAATTTGATAGGCTAATGATTCGACCCTTTCCACCCAAAAATTTGAAAGGAAGAAGTCCAACAATCTCCAAGCCAATGGTCAGAGACCAAGAAACTGTCTAGCCTCTCAGAAATAGAACCTTTCCCACATATTCTATTATGCCAAATAAAATTCCCATTTATAGGCTTCACATCCACCAACTTGAGAAGAGAGATATTATCACACATCAAGGTTGAATCTAGGCCCAAACATCCAACTCCCCCATATTTTTCCTCCAGGAAACAAATAGAATTGAAATCACGTGCAAGAATCCAGGGACAAAAAGGTGCCAAAGATCTAATGAATCTAACATGACACCACAACATAGTCTTACTTGGAAAATCATTAGGCACATAAACATTGGAGAAAAGAGAAACCACTCCAGAGTCAAAATAAGATGCAAGCATTGAAATGGAATTCCTGCAAGCCAACCACCACAAAGGAGTTATCTTACAGGGATTCCAAAGGCAAGTAACACCCCCAGCCGATCCATGTGCGTGAATACACTAACATAGACGTCTCCTCCAGGGTTTGGAAGAAACATTACACATTTCATCCACAAAAAGTTTATTTTATTGGATAAAAATAATATCCAGATTATGATCCTGAATCAAATCATGGGTAGCCTTTTTTCTAGGGATGCTACCTAGACCCATTGCATTCCATGAGAAAACAATCATTTATAGGATGAGGCAAAGTGAGAGTCCAAAGCTTAACAATACCTAATTCCATTAAGGACTCACCCATAATCTTCATCTTTTCCATATATTTTTTTTGCCCACCTTGCCTAACTTATCCACCCCTCCCTTCTTTAAACTCTTTTTATTTATTCCCAGTTGAGGCATATTTTTCTTTTTACCATCTTCCTTTATGCTAGAGTCTATAGCCAGACCTGTATTTGCCTCATTGTCTTCAAGTTTCAGAGGGTTCTCACACAAAGGATTAGCCACCATGACAACTCCTAGGACACCATCACACCCTTGAGTATCCACAAATGTCTCAACCAGATTTGGTGGTTTTGAGCCGCCATCCTTTATAGTCTCAAACAAAATTGCTCCATGAATTGGAAATTGGGAAGTATGAGAAGCCGGGTCCAAACCTTGGGTGTCCTGACCCTCAAGAGAAAGATCATGCTCCATTGAATCCAAGTCCTCAAAATTTTTGTGGACATCAAACCTATTACCAAACCCTCCTTTCTGCACAACCTTGTTTTGTCGAGCTACCCTTAGCCTTGGATCTTCCTTTCACGAGAATAAACCCCTTTGAGTTTGTTCCCTCATTTTGAACATGGGCTTTTCCCTTTGATTTAGACTCATAAACCTGTCGTTTAGGCTGAGATTATTAAGCACTACTACTTGATTTGGGGTAATTTCTTTGCAAATTTCCATACTCATGACAAAATCTACAATGAAAAGGAAGAGCCTCATAATCAGCCTACTGAATCTAGCTCATATCTCCCATTTCAATCTCAACATATTCAGGTAGTGGAATGTAAAGATTAATTTCCACACAAAGCCAAGCAAAGGAGGTCATCCTACGATCAAGGGTTTGGAGAGAGGGTCCCAAGGTTTTCCCTAAAGTAGCAACAATAAAATGCATAACATCTTTCTGGTAGAACTCCAATAGAAGTCTAGGCAGTGAAACCCACACAAGGATCTTTGATGAAAGCTCTTCTGATCATGGATCAAACCCCAAATTCCATGGTTTATAAAGAGCCCAACCTCATTGTGGAAATAAGGGCCACCTTCAAAAACCATATGTCGATCTGCAAGCCTATAAAACACAACAAAAATATAACCATACACTCCAAGGATAATCTCCATATCTCCATTCGGGTTCCAATTTCTATGAGCCCATGCCTCCAATAACGGCAATGAAATAAAAACTCCCATGAATTTTCAAATTAAAGCATGCTCTACTAAGTACATAAAATATTCAGCAATAGCCTCAAGATTGATCACCACAATTGAACGATCCTTACTCCTTTCTAGACAACCAACTAGTCTTGATTTCATTTCCAAAGAAAGATTTCATTTCCAAAGAAATATTTCTTTGTGACTTTGCCACAACTTGCAAAAGAAAATTAATGACATATCCATTCCCCAATGAAGATGAATCCCCATTTAAAGCAGCAATTTTAAAAATAAATTTGAGAAGGAACCCTGGGATCCCTAGAGGGCGCCATAGCAGGCACACCCTGTAGTGCCAAACACCAAATCGCACAACAAACAAAAGTTAAAAAAATTAAGGAAATGAAATTTTAAAATAAAAAAAAGTCTAAACTTGCATGAGTGCTCTCCACACACCCCACAACTCAACTCACACCATGGGAGGACATACACAGCCCCCAAGCCTGTACAAACCAAAGACGACCACTCAGAGGCCTACGACTTGCTCCACACCAAACCCTGTCATTCCCATCATTTCAAGACTTCAATTCCAAACAATCTTACTACAAAAGGGGTATTATTATTATTTTTACATAAGTGGACAAATTAAATCTATAATAGAACTAACAACTTTAAAATCCTCCTATTACAAAAATGAAAGCTAATTGAACACACACTTCTAATGCTTACAATAATCGATTATTATCTTGTTTGATTTACGATTTAGTGTTGGCATATATATTATCGAAGTGAGAAAGTAACAATAGATTTTAGATAATAATAATTGTACTTAAACGTGAAATTGATATTGTGTTGACCCACCTTTGCATACATAAATACATATTTTCCTAATTTTAAATTTAAATATACATACATATATATTGTAATGTAGACTATATACTAATTTCCTCTAAAATAAGATACTTCGTGAATTTAGTTTTATCCCCTCTTTAATAATTTCATTTTCTTTGCATGATTCATGATCCAACAATTTATTTATTTTCTTTTTTTGTTTACTTGTGATTTTACAAAACACGTACATGTTTTGGCTTGCGCAAAACACATACGTATTTCATCTTTTACAAAACATGTACTCATTTTGGCTTGTACTTAACTTGGATGACAATACTTAGGCTTGGATGGTTCATTTGCCTCATTTTCATGTGATTTTCTCCTCCATTCTTGTTTTTCAACTTGCTTTTCATTAGGTTTACACATTATAAATCAAATCTTAGTAAAATTACCACCATAATTTCACACGTTTTTGAAGCTTTGTAACCATATAATATTTTTTATATTTTAACTACATTAACACATTTATTTTTGATTTCTTTCACTAATATTTCCATAGTTATCAAAGACATATGTATTGACTTTTTTTAATAACTTTTGACCTACTTGTCCAAATTTGAAAAAAAAAAATAATATTGTTCTACACTTCATTCTTTAGACATTAGAAAAGAAATTGTATTTTCAATTATTTTGGTGCAAGTTATGTGATGCACACGCTTGGTGATGCGAATTTCAAGATGCATCCACTTTGAAAAATCATATAAAAATGCTCAATAAAAAATTACAAAAAAATATACAACTTCTAGTACTCACTCTTAACTATATTTCTACCATGGGTTTTTGAAAATACTAAATGCAACTAAAAAAATGAGGGACACACTAGAAACTATGTTATATTTAGTTGAAAAAAAAGAACACTTTTTTGTGCACAAAGAATTTGATCCTCTTAATCTTATCTATTTTTTGAAAAAATTTAGTAGTTTAGATTTAGATTTAGAGTACTACAATTCTTGTTCTTTTAGTATCTTCAAATTTTGAGTGCATTAATCTCAAATTACTCCTCCAAGTTCAGCTTTTGCTAATTTCATAATAAAAGTGGCCACTTTTGACACCCTTTTGTGCACCATCTTGGTGCACTTACCCATACCCTCAACTATGAACCCTATAACCTATACCTTATACCCAGTACCCTCAACCCTAAAGCCTAAAGCCTATACCCTCAACCCTAAACCCTACACATTATACCATCAACCCTAAACCCAATACCCTTAACCCTATACCCAATATGTTCCACCCTAAACCCTAAACCCTACACCCTTAACCCTCAACCCTATACCTTATACCCTCAACTATAAACCCTATACCCTATACCTTATACCCAATATCGTTAACCCTAAAGCATAAATCTTAAACCCTCAACCCTATACCGTATATCGGCTAACCCTGCCCTCATTAAACCTAATACGCCGACCCTATCCTCGGCCTAAACCACCCTATGCCACTCCAGCCTATTCCCTCAGGCCTCAGCCCCTGCTCCATATACTCTCAATGCGTAAACCCTGCCACCATATACGCTGCTTCTTATCATCAAGGCCTAAAATCCTAAACCTATACCTTCAGCCTAAAGCCTAAAGCCCTGTACCGCAGAGCCTAAACTGCTAACCTCGGCCTAAACCATATACGCTTGTGCCTCGGCCTATACCAAATATCCCCTGTACACTCCAGCCTAAAACACTGCTCGTCACCCATAGGGCCTAAATCTTATACGTGAAACCCTCAACCCTAAATCCCATACCCTTGACCCTATACCTTATACCCTTGACTCTAAACCCTATACTCTTGACCCTATACCCAATACCCTTAACCCTATACCCTCAACACTATACCATATGCCCTCAAACCTAAACCCTATACCTTATACCCTCAAGCCTACACTCTCAACCTTATACCCTCCATAATTAACCCTATATCCTCGACCCTATACCTTTAGCCCTCAACCGTAATACGGGCCAGTACCCTCCAGCCCTAAATCCTGGACCCTATGCCTGACCTATACCGTAAAGCCCTGCTCACCTATGCCATAGCCCTGAAACCTATGCATATGCCCTCAACCATAGGCCCAATGCATCGGCCCCTAGGCCTGCGCTCTGGGTCCTGCGCATATACCCTCGGCCTGGGGTCACTGCTTTAGGGGGATAAAGAGCTCTAGTCCGTTCATAGATGTGGGTGGATGGGGAGGATCTACAATTCATTGTTAAAAGTGGAAGTAAAAATAGTTTGAGATCTACTAATATTTTAAGAGATTGAACCTATAGACAACACTACACCCACAATGATAGTCCATGGGATGAGTGAGCTAAGGGTAAAATATTTAGGTAGGTAGATAAGTTGGGTGAATAAAAGTACCAAATCATAGAGATAACTTGGGCGAATAAAAGTATCCAACTCCTTACATTGATGACCTCTTTGATCAACTTTAGGGGCTAATTCTTTAAAAACATATTGTGTAACACCAAGTTACCATTGAGTCATTAGATTTATGAAATAATACCTTAAAATCCAAATGGATTTTTCAAATGGGTACACAATTCCTTTTAAATTGAGGTTTATGCCTCCAAATATGCACTTGGAGTAGTTTTGGTCCTTAATGTGGTAATGCAATTTCTTAAAATGTAGTGATATTTTATCTAATGTTATGTATAGGCTTACCCCATGTATATGAAAGAAGTTATATATACATACGTTTGCAAGCCTACAAATAACTTGTAGATTACTATATATACATTGTTCGTATCAACATTCATCATAAGAAGGAAGAAAAAATAAAGTTACAAACTAATTGGGTTGGCTTCGAATGAATAACCTCGATAACTATGTTGGACTCTTGTGAAACAAAAAATATTAGCCTCAATTGTATTCAACATTAATCCTATTTGTTGATATCTATCCACTAAAGACTCAAATGATATATAGGCCCTTTATTATTGTATGTAAGATAAAATTCTCTATCACATAATGTACCTATATGTCCCTATATACACCCTCAACCTCATACCCTCCATCGTAAACCCTATAACCTTAACCTTATACCCAATAACCTCAACCATAAACCATAAACTCTATACCCTAAACACTCAAATCTATACCCTCAACCCTAAGCACCATCCCTCAAACCTAGGCTCTGAGTCCTATATGCTAGACCCTCAACCATAAAGTACTCCATACCCTCAACCTTAAACCCTAAACCTTATACCCTTGACACTATAACCAACACCATCAACCCTCAACCCTATACTCTAAACCCTATACCTTATACCCTCATTCGTAAACCCATACATTCAACCGTAAACCCTAAACTTTCAACCCTATACCTTATACCTTCCATCATAAACCCTAACCAATTACCCTAAATATTATAACCTATACACTCAACCCTATACCTTAAATCCTAAATGTATTATCCCTCAACCCTAAGCCCTAAATCCTATAGGATAAACCCTCAACCCTACACCCCATCAATATTAAACTATATACCTTCAACCCCAAACTATATACCCTCAACCCCAAACTATATACCCTCAAACTTAAGCCTTATACCCTCAACCCTAAACCTCATACTTTCAATTTGAAAATCTATACCCTCAACTCTAAACCTTATACCCTCAACCCTAAACCTTATACTCTCAATCTTAAAATCTTCATGTTAGGGGCCACCAATCAGGTTTCACAATATCCAAGAACATGAGGTTGGGCCCCATCGACAAAAAATGATCCCAATAGCGATGCCAGTGTGTAGTAAAGCTCTGTTATATGGAACTACAAAATGACAATTAGAGTCATCATGGTGTTCAGGTATTCTAATATGTATTGTGTCTAGTTCATATTTACAAAGACAATTGACATTGAGTAGATGCTTGGCTGCAGATCTACCACATTATTGTAGGTGATAATGGTGATGATTGCTCTGGTGGCCCTAGCCCCACACACACACATGTCCACATTGGTGTAGGTGTTGTCCTCGCATAAGATAATGTTTGCCTTTATATATTTGGGGTCCAAGGTGTTCTCTAAACATGTGTATCTACTTATGAGTGTCAAGTTTAGAGTGGAGAACTTGTTTGTGTACATAGGGGTTCCCTTCATAACTAGATGTCCATTGTTAAAGTTGATCTAGATGTTTGTTGACAAAGTTGATCTTGTTTTCGTTACATCTTCAAAATTTGTGTGTAACTATCTTCAAAATTCATCCAAGGTTAGTCTTTTTTAATTTCAAAAAAAGTGGCCACTTAAGACCCCTTTTCGGTCCCCCATCTTTGTGCACTTACCCTCCTATAGTTCTTAATCATAGTCAAAGCCTTGAAATGCAATAGGTGCTAGAATATCATGGTGATCTAATCTTATATTTTACTAACCATAAGTCTATGATGAAGTCAATTGAAAGCTATATAATCATTGTCTTAAAATATATTCCAAAAAATATGATAGAAAAATCAAGTAGACAAAGTTATTGGCATATAGAATCAGTTTAAATTTACAACTACGTAACCCTAAGAAAAAATATATATTTATTATTAATATCTAAAACCAGCCAAAAAATGACCAATGGGATTCCAAATCACACCCTATTAAGAAATATCATTAATCATGATAGGATAAACAATATTAGATGTAAGCTCTAAGAATTCATCAATATTTTCTTTAGTGGACTATGCAATACTCGTTATCAACAAATTAAACAATAAAGAGAAGTGCAACAAAATAACCAAATAATATAGTAGATTTTTTAATCTTTCTGAATGTTAAAAAAGTATTGACAATGAAAACATGTCAAATATTGGTGAATTTAGTATATTTTTTTCCAATCTCTTAAAAGAATCATATTCCATTAAAAAAAGGCTTATTCTTGAAAAGCCTAAAAAGTCATGAATCTAATTCCAAGTAGCCTCAACTCTAGGGAAAAAATAGAAAAGGTGTTTCAAAGTCTCATGTTCTCTTCATAATGGACAACAAGGAGTGACAACATCCAAATGAGTTAACCTAGCACTAGTAGGAAAACCTTGGTAGATAATACACCAAGAAAAGGGAATTTTTTTTAACTCAATTATAATTAATCAAATAATAGTAAATTTTTATTACTAAGTTTGTAAAGAACACTAAATAAGCCATTTGATATATAGATTTGAAACCATGTGTAGATATGGAAAAGTTAAGCATATCCTTTGAGCATTTTTTTTATTATGAAATGGAATATCAGTATGTGCACAATATGGGGGGCCAAAAATTGAAATAGAACATGTGTAAGGAAGGAGCATTGAAAGGTTATGTGTTCTTAATTATTTATACATGAAAAAAGAGTTCATATAATTCCAAGGAGATTTAAATGATGCATTAGTGATTGAAAATCGGGAAGAAGGATGCAAGTATAATTAATTGCAAGAACTTGGGAACTAAAAATAGTTTTGAGTGAGATTTTTTAGGTAGTTGGAGAAATATTTAGAATAATTTTCATTGGGGATATCATGACATGTGCTTGATTCTATCCAGTCCCATGGGATTATCATGACATGCGATTTATTCTATGATCTCAATAGCTAAAATATAATAGCAATTTCCAATAAAGTATTTCTAGATCTCAATCATGAGATTAATGGGAATACATTCTAGCTTCTAAACCACAAATAATTCATAATCTTAAGCATTGAAAATGGATTGGAACAATATATCCTTGATCCAAATTTTTGTTTAAGAGCACTAAATGAGAAATGGTTGGTTAGAGTAAGACTTATTGCTTCCAAGATGTCTAAGACACTCTAAAGGAGTGAATTACATATTAAAATAAATGATTTGATAACTCTTCTAAATATAGTAACGGGTCTTCTTAATGCATGTGAGTTTAAACCATGGATTTTAAGACTCATCAAAATTATTTCGGATGATAAAAAAAGATTGAATAAACTATAATATTGAACAATAAATTTCACAAATAGCTCATGAAAGTCTAAAACTCAAGAACTATTTAATGAATTCTTATATTGTATACCTAATGGCTAGAAGAACATTTTTACCAAACTGACTGTAGTTAGGAAATTTGATCATACAAAAGTATATAATAAAATTCACGAGCTTTATCCTAACTTCAAAGATATTTCAAAATAGTTAATTATGTTCTTTTCCTCATTCAAAATACAAAAGATTATCTCAACAAATGCATCTCCCTATAAACTACTACAACAAATATAGAGCAGGGTAATTAGTTCAACAATTTCCTCCTTTCATGTGTATTTAGAGGATTCACTAGTTGATCATATAGATTTCCAAAGTATGTGACTGATAAATATTCTTTTGGAGTTAACAAGACAATTGTGTGAGGTACATAAACATTTAGCTTAAAAATATGGAATTGATACACAATTTCTTGTCATCATACACTTCTTTATTACATGTCAAAGGATAAAATTGATCTTTTTTAAATTAAACATGTACATGCATGATAAAAGATCTTCTGTTGACCAAAATGCATTATTTACACTTGTCTCTTAAAAAATCTTAAATCTCTGATACTAAATGTATACTTTCCCTTCTAAATATTCAGTCATAATTTGTTTTATAATATCAATTTTCTACTGTAGAAAATATGGCTTCAAATCAACAGAGTAAAAGGTGTGGAAACATGGCATCAAATCGACAAAGTAGAAAAGGTAGAAATATGGCGAAGGCCATATTGTTCGAGACGCTCCTGTGATTTGTCACTGCCTTCTTTGGCCCCCAAGAAAACCCACGAGAATCACTCAAAGCTTATTCATCTCTGATTGACTTGGCTTTACAACACTAACTAGTCTAGTAAAGCCTACTATCCTTTGCCAACGCTAACTTGAATATTTTATTTAAGGCGAGTGTGAAGTGATAAGAAAAAACGCTGTCCCAAACTTATTCTCGATATTAGAAATTCTGTCACCATTTTTTAAGGAGTGCAGATAATTTTACGGATAAAATATGATTGGATGTATGAATTGTTTAAAGTACAAGACTCATGGGAAAATTGTGAAAATGGACATGCAATTAAAATGACGAATTATTGTAGGTTAACAATGAAGAAAGAAGTTGTCACACTAATTGCACAGTCTAGGAAGATGGCAAATGCTTCTGCAGATAGCAACTACCAAAGATAACAACTACTAATTCATTGCATAGTAACTCTGAAATACGAAATCAATTGTAATATGTGTGGATTACTTTTTGGGTTAGAGTGCAATGAGAGAAACATGGGCATAGCATGCCAAGCGTATGGGACATGCAACTGGCGTTGCCCAATTGGGGATGTGTGTGCAGTTTTAGACCCAAAAAAATGTGAGGTTTTGAAGGAGAGTGTGGATAGAAAGGAGAGGGCATGATCTGGAGGAGTAGCAGAGGTTGACAAGGGAAGAAGGGAGAGTATGGCGCAAGAAAAAAAACAGAGAAGTGCAAGTCACATGAAAGGAGGAAGACCAAGGGAATGCGTGGAAGATGTTTGGGGTTGTGATTGCAGAGAAATGTGTGAAGACATGAGAAATAAGAGAGAATGTAGGAAAATAAAGGAAAAACAAAAGAGTAGAAGAAGAAGCCAAGAAGAGAAGTGGGAAGGGCATATGAAGCTTTGCCTTAGAAAAACGCAAGGGGAGAATGTAGAGGAAGGGTGTGGGGAGTAAGAACGAAAGGGAGTCGCATGGTAGGAGGAAAAAAATAAAAAAATCATGAAACTAGAGCAATAGACATGAACATGGAATTTCAAGAAAATAATGCAGAAAATAGGATGGAAAAAGATATGGACATCCGCCGAAGCATAAGGATGGAGACAAGCTGCAAAGGCTTTGTTTGAAGAAGAACCGTGTTGGCAAAGGGCACGCAGAGAGGGAGAGAGTATAAAATGGAGGCGCAAAAGCCAACTTCCACAGCTGTTGCCAATGTTGCCACTGCCTAAGCGAAAATGAGAGTCGTGGAAGAGGTCATGACGCCCATCAAATCCTAAAGGATACAATATTTCCTTCAAATGAGATTCACCGTGGTATAAAGGGAGATGTAGAGAATAAGGGCGCAATGGGGAAGACATGGAGCAAAGGCAACACAAAGGAACATTGTGAAGATTTTAAAGAGCAGATAAGTAAAGCAAGAAAAAACAAATAAAAGAGAGGAATAAAGATAAGGTTCTAGGTAACAATGTGTGTCTTGCATTTGTACAGTTCAAATTCTAAATATATGCAAGGATCATTCACAAATGGCAGAGAAAAGATAATTAAGAAGAGTCTTGAAATTTGAAGATGTATTGCCCAACATAACTTTGATAAGTGCCTTTTATTGGGTCACTGCTAAACACACCTGCAACAAATCTCTCTGTTTAGTTTGTAAGCATCGAATCTCTTGGAAAATATATGCTTAACTGACTATGCATGAGTTATAGAAAGGTGTTCATTGCTATTGTGTAGAAATATAATATGCCTTACTTAGTCTCATTTCTAAAGATGTCATTCAAAATTAAATAATATGCAAGGTAAAGCTAGTTATTGCATCCAAAATATCAATGAAGACTTCGTGCAACTCAGATAATATTGATCCTCTATGTAGGCTTAAAAATAAAATAAAATTCTATGGCCAATAAACTTGGATGCAAACTGCAAAGTCCCAAAATCATGATATCTCAATCTTACTTAACAAGAATAATTAGGTAATTAAAGATTCAGCCTATTTGGTGGCCTTAGTTTGTTTTCTACCAAAGTATTAAGGTTCTTGATTTTCTGTTACTGAAAGGAGATTCTATGTCCATATTTATGTGTGTGAAATATAATAGATATCCTTCTCCTCATAAGAGCATGAGTGAATATTATTGTCATGTACATGGATATAGGTAAGAAGTCGTGATTTGACAATATACAATTTCTCAAATTATGTAAGTCAAAATCTATCTAATCTCGTTATTTTGAAACCTTGAGTTGTTGCTAGCGACATCAAGATTGTAAGTGAGCATAAGCCATGACATTGACTTGTAAGCACAATATTGCTCCAAACCTAGATAAAATAGCAAATACATATATCAAGTACTCAATCATATGACCCACTTCCTTCAATATCTATTAGGCATGCAATAGATGTAAAAGTATTACGACTAATTATAGTGTTGAGTGTACATTGACATATGATAATCATTTCGTTATTGTGCCATTAGTTGTCTTAAGTATGACTCCATCACTGATCTTGCTTGAAGCAAGTTTATAACTAATGTGTTATGTATTTTAAGGTTCAAAAGGATACTATGTGACCATTTGAGAAATTTTATTGTGAAGGAAATAGGCGTAATAAGGTCCTCTAATGTCATTTTATCCTCCTTTCTTAGTACAATAATAAGACATGTTATATGGTTCTAGAATTACATTTGGGTATCAAGGTAAAGGCCTTATATGATTACAAAATATTTATTAGTTCCCTTGAGTATAAGAACCTCAATATTGAATCTATCATGTGAATTTTGAATGGAAGTGCTTTCTTATAGGTTCTCTAAATTGGGAATCGGGTTGGCTTTCCTTGCTTATCGTGAAGCACTACCAATAGTTGAGAATTAGTAAAAGGAGTCCTATTGATTAACAATGGAATTTAACATTTATTTGATACTTGATTGGACATGACGTGGGTATTAATGTTAGTTGAGCTAAATATATAGGGGAAGAGCACTAGTAACAAACATAGTTCCAATAACTGTTTACTCCATGCACACCCGACCCCCCAAAAACTGTTTGTATTTTAGTCATTACATAATTTTAATTATGCCAATAAATATTTGCATCCTACTCCTATACATGTTCACTATTGAATGTGTAGTTGACCAAAAAATTTAAACAACTACTGGTACCTATCTATATCCAACACAAGGAAAGTTGCACAAAATAACTAATTTTTACATTAATATAACTGTATAAGTACATAAATGTTTACAATTACCACTCTATGCAAGTGGCTCAAAACTTAAAATACATTGTATTTGCATGTAGATGTGCATAGTTAATGGTGCTTAATATGACAATATAAAACATTTATCAGCTTTATGGGCTATCAATTGCACTTTCTCCCACACTTCCCATCACATCTTCATGCATTAACTCCATCGACTATTAGTACCTACTGTAATGTCCCCATTTTTAACACTACACTTTCCAGTGATTGATAGCCTATCCCTGGGGTGCTGTAGGCTAGTCAGAGGCAAAATTAGGGTTTTCGGCTGCTTGGTGGTTTCTTTTGAAGATTCAAGTGTTTGCATGTTGAAGTTTGGTTGTTTGGATTCTGGATTCCTTCTGGGTTTTTAGAGAGCTTCGCAGTGGTATGACATGCAACTGCATCGGGCAACCTTTCCGAACTTACTATTTTTAGTAAGTTATGACGACTACATTTTGGAGTTGGGGATTTTGGATCGCGGATTCTTTCTGGGTTTTCAGAGAGCTTCACAATGGTTTGGTTTGCACATTGATCCGAGCAACTTTCTGAATTTACTATTTTTAGTAAATTCTATTTTTTGCAGTGGTCTAGTTGGCATCAGGTCAACATACTTTCCTCTTTTGGCAGTTCAGTGGAGTAATTTGGATTTTGGCCTTGTGGTGAAATTGTTGATGAATATTTAATTATTTAAGTGGCTAAAGTTACATTTTAATATTATGACCCCTTGGCCTAGTAATATAACTTAATGTTGTTCTGAAAAGGGGGACTCAAGGGTGGACACCTCATCAGAGGTTATTTTAATATTTCCACTGGTTGAAAATGTGACTTAAAGTGGATGCCAAACTTTGAGAAAAGAATTATTTTATCAAATATTATTCTTCATGAAATGGGACGCCAACTTGGAGATGGAGTGGGTCAACTTGAAATTTGAATGGGTTTTGACCCCTAGTGGTTTTGGCGCACTTTCTAGAAGTTGCAGGAGATTCTTTTCAAGTCTATAAAAGGAGGCTTTTATTCTTCATTTTATCATCTCATATCTACCTTACTGTTATGCTGCTGGAATGAATACAGGCAAAGTGCTTCGAGGAATGCATACCTTCTAGCAAGGATCATTCTTCATGTTTGAGTATGAGAATGATTTAGTGATTGCTTCTCAATTAGAGGATGCAAATGGAGTTATAGTTGAAGTCTATGGTGTTTTGAGTACTTTTGGGGTTTGCTAATTTAGCATAGCTGGAAGTCATTTTAGCTTAGAAGTCTTTGTGTGATTTTTATATGGTTCTCGGTAGTTCACTAATCCCTTTCTCTGCTAGGGGTGACCCTTCTTGCAAGTTTATAGATTTTATTTTGGAGTCTTTATTTTTATCTAGTAAAATCACCCCTCTTGAGGTTGTACCTTGCTGGGCTGTCTTGGGAGTTGTGCCACAAAATAATATCAGGTCTTGGTTGTTGTTTTGGGTCAGGAAGTTAGGCACCATCATCCTTAGAGTCTTCTGTATCAGGTTTGAAGTCATTTGAGTGAGTGTGGAGTGATTTATGAGCATTTTGGTGAGTTGTAGTGTTGCTGGTCTGTGCATTTTCAGTCATTTTTCTGTCATATCAGATTGTAGGAGTTCATCATTTGAGTGGGGTTTGAGTCAAGGAGTTCTTGTTGAGCATTGAAGAGACAATATACATTGTTATAGCATTGATATACTTCTAACTCAGTGATCTTGGTAGGCATTTCTATATCATTGTAAAGTTGAACAGTAGTACTGTCAGCTATCTTATTTACTTGGTAAGCATTTGTAATTTCCCACTCTTGGTGGAAGAGACTGGCCACTGCCCAGTCTTCATTGTATTGCATTGGATCCTCAACACCATATATTAGTACCTCATCCATTCCGGGCTTGAGTGCACATCCTTGGTGTTTGAGTTACTTTCAGCATTGCATCATTTACAATAGAATCTCCGCCAAATGGTAGCACCTTACCCACCTCGGGTTTGGAGTGCACATGCTTGGTGTTGAGTTTACTTTTCAGTATTGCATCACCTTTTTAGTTCCTCCGCCATATGGTAGCTCCTTGCCCACCTTGGGTTTGGAAGCACATTCTTGGCGTTGAGTTTCTTTCAGCATTGTATTATTTTTCAGTACTGTTTTAGATTGAACTCTAACGACCCTCAGTACCATGTACGAGCCCCTCACCCACATCAGGTTTTAGGTCCCACGTCTTGGGTTGAGTTACTTAAGCATTGTTTTGGTTTGGGCTAACCTTAATGGGTTCTTGTTTGCTGAGTTGCTCATTGTAAAATTTGGGAAAAATTTGGTCTGGCTCATTACACCTACACACATAGTTATTGGTGTAAAGCTCCCCAATAAACAAAAAAACATATATTAGTTCATATATAAAACTGAATTTATTCAAGCCACCGTACAAATGAATTAAATCACATATAAAACTGAATTCATTCAAGCCACCATAGAAATCAGACATAAATGGCAACTGCAATATGAAATGACCAATTGTTTCCCACGAAAATTCAAATATGAAAATCAACTACCACAATTCAATGCATTCATATTCCACATTTGAATGATTTAATAAGAGCGAATTTCCAAGGTCGTTTTCATTACAAATTGTCCTTTGTTTTCACTGAATATCCTTTACAAAATTCAGAACTTACGAAGACAACCTCTACACATTCCTCTTTAAAAGATGCTTATTTAGGTATATTTTTTTTTTTTTTGCAGATGGTTCAGTTTGTAAAACTTTGATAAATATATTTTTTGCTCAATGATTCACAAACATGTAGAATAGATGTGAAATAGTGTATTTCCAACACTTTAAAAACAGTATCTTCTATATTAATGTGGTTGGCAGTTGCATGATCATCTACTGAAGTGTATGTTGTTATTTAGTATTTACCTACCAAAATTTGATTGTTACATCATGTTGTAGTTAATGCTAGTTTTATCTTTTCAAATAAGGTTGGTAAGTCAAGGGATTTGTTTTCTTTTTATCTTTGTTACCATAGAGTTAGACTTTTTGAAGTAAGCATAAAACTCCGAAGTCCGGGTGGTGATTCTTCCAAAACAAGTCGAATAGATCCCATTTGAATTAGTAATCTTTTCTCCAAGTTTAAGGGGACTGTCCAAATTTTAATAAGACTCACCAAGTCCAAGTAGGAGATTCAGCCATCCAAAACCAAAGTAAAAAGATAAATTTGAAACCCTACTTCCAGGTCAAAGATCTCATTTGAATTAGCAGTCTTTTGTCCAGTTTTGGTCAAATTGTGTTTTTCTGACTCTGACTCTGCTTGGAATATCAGTCTTACCCAAATCGAGCCGAGCCTGAACCTCATTGCTATATATCAACATACTTGGTAGATCGAGTTTTATCTCAAAGTGTCTTGAAACATAATGGACTTGTTGTCATCCATGACTATCCTTTTTGAGATGTTCCTTGTTCAACTATGGATTTGTTGACTTTAGATGTGATGCACATATTTTAATTAGCATGAAACAAGCTGCAATTTGCACATTTTCTTTTAGGGCTTGGCCTTTGATTAGAGGTAACATTTTTTCAATTATCTACAGTTACTGTTAATCTATCTGGTACCATTTTTCTGGGCATATAATTTGTAACACTTCTCTTGCAATGGCTATTCTTGACCGAGTTCTTAGGATTTGAGTGGAATTTACTTAGGAAATAGCCTGGATTGGTGGATATATCTATTGGCATAGTGTTTCTTTTATTTTATATTCACTATGATAAAATAAGGCAAGTTCTTTGCTTATTTGACTATGGATGTTCTCTTAATAAGATACCTAATTGATAAAGGCAATGGCATTTTGCAGATAAGGGGCTTTTTATCCAACATGGAGGAGTGGCATGGGGGCTTATGACTGCATCATAACAAAGGTAATTAAAATAACTTTTTTCAGGCTTCTGGATATAACATGCAAATTTCAGTAGAATCTGAGGAGTTTGTTTCTTTTTCTACTATAAATACGGCTGATAGCAACCGCATTATCCAATCTATTAGCATATAAATTCTGATTATTGGAGTAATCACAAAGACAATAAGGGTCAGACTCAACTGGTCCATGTAGGCTGTGTTCCATGGCATTTCAGGGATTGGGATGGCAGTGCATATGCGCACACGCACTATATAGTGTGTGTGTGTACATTGAAAATTTAAGTTCAACTTTAGATATTCATTAAATAATAATGTATCAAATTTGACTTTAAAATTAAATCAAAATGTAATTGACATAGCTGATAGCAGTATAGCAGCAATAAATTTTATCCAAATAGATGATAGGATTTACATCCAGAGCCTATATGCAAAGGAATTTAGATCTGGAACCTTGATCCACTGTTTGTTTCCCTGCAAAAGCCATCACTGTCTCAAGTTTCAACCTCTTTCATAGAGTTAGTTGTCTCTGCTCTATTTACCATTTTCTTGAAAGAAGAAGCAGGGGGATAAGAATTATCCCTCCCTTTACTCATTATGAAAATCAGAACTACCCAGACAATTTATTTAGATTGAGAAAACTACCTAAAAGGCCTATTTTCTTTATACATTGAAAAAATAAATTGATGTCAGGGATGCTTGGATGTGGTCCCCGAGACAGCTAAGGGACATCTCAGAAATCCCTGGCCATTTTGGGGATGGCCATGTGGACTGGCAATGTCCTGTCTCTTTCGAGGGCATTTTGAGAATGTTCTTGGGAATCCTTGGATCCAAGGGATGGCCAAGGGATGTCCCATGATGTCTCGCTAGGTTTGGCTATTGGGACAGGGGTGGGGGTTTCAGTGGGGGAGGATGCATCGCCATGTAACAATGTGAACCTCTTTTCAAGTGAAGTAACGACAAAGACAATAAGAAACACACCCAGCTGATCCATACAGGATCAACTTCTAAGTTATATTCATTTTATTTTTTAATTGTGGAAAATGACAATAGACTTTTAGAATGCATATTCAATCAACATTGGAGAGTACAATCATGGGATAGTTTGAGTTCTTAGTATTTTCTATTTTCACCGTTGTATTTTGATTAAGAACATCTATTTAAATAGCAAACTCATACATCAACTTGATTCTTACATGACTTCGATACTCTTCCTTTCGCTAACAGTCTTATATTCTCTCATGAATCTTCCAAGTTCCACTTTCGTCTCACCTCCTAATCTCTCTTTTGATCTCCATATCTCCTCGTTTGTGGTGTCATCTCTAATATATGGTCTCCTAATATCTCCTCGTTTGTGGTGTCATCTCTAATATATGGTCTCCTTTGGAGTTGATATATTCTCAAGTGTTTCCTTCTTGATTATTTATTTTTATTGCACCCTCTTATCCTCAATTAGTAAAATGGGACAGAGTATATGTCTCCAAGCTCTTTGCTATGGATCAAAGTTTGGCTTGCTATACTTCAGTGCTGTCATATTCATGTCTATTACATTTGAATTTGTGTATTTATCGCTATTTGCTTTTTTAACCAAATCTGAATAGCAATATAGGTTTCCCTTGATAAATATAAGGCCCCTTTCTTGTGTAAGAACAGGTTAACTTTTTTGAGAGTAGTCTATATGTTTAATTTTGTAAGTACTAGAAATTAAAATTTAGGGCTTTCCAGACTGCAACATTTAAATTACAAAAGTACACAATGAAGCAAATGAACCCAAACGTATGTTTAGGAAATAAATAAGATGAAGAAATCATATTGCTGAAACATAGATTACCAATATATATGCAAAAGCATGAAAGCTAAATATTAGAGAAATCAGGAATATCATTAGCAAATATTTTATGCCTGCTGGAGCAAAGAATAACAGACCGTAGTGGGCACTAACTCTTCTGACTCCCTCCAATCTTCCACTCAGAATCTTATTTAGACAAATGTATAAAACTTTCATCAGCCTATTTCATTCAACAATCAAGATAATTTGAAAGGTTCAGCTAATAAAAAGATACACAGCCACAAATAAATGTAGCAGCTGTGAATGTAACTGCTGCCTAGTTTGGTTGGATTGGCAGCTGTATAGTTCAACAATAGTTTCCAATTTGAATATATGATGTTTCTATTATTACCAGACCGTACATATCCACGTCTAGTATCACTGCATTATTGTAAAGGAGAAGTACACATGGCTTACAGATTTTGGTTGTTGGATCAACTTTGAATTTCTTTAAAATTATTCTTTGTTATAACTATTCTTGTTTCTAATCTATGAATGGGTGAATTGTACTTGCAGGCAGGACCAGGAACTATTGTAGAAGCTTTGGTTCAAGGACTTCCAATTATTCTTACTAACTTCATTGCAGGCCAGGTATTTTTAATATTTATGATTTTGAAAAGTATTCAAAAATATTTTAGTTTAGTCAAGTTGACTACCATATGATATGCATAACAATTTGTGATCAATGTAAAAGATAAGTTAAACAAGAGGTTTGCTCAAACTAGTAGAATTGATAGATAGAAAAAAGGGGAGGCCACAATGTGGTGATAGAAGACCCTACTAGGGAGAAAAAGAGCCACCAATTTCTTTAAGTAAGGGAAATGGTGTGCACCACAATGAAGAAAGAAGTTGTCACACTAATTGCAAAGCCTAGGAAGATGGCAAATGCTTATGCAAAGATAGCAATTACTTACTTATTCATTGCATAGTAACTCTGAAATACGAAATCAATTGTAATATTTGGATTACTTTTTGGGTTAGAGTGCAACAGGTATCTATAGCGAGAGAAACATGCCAGGTGTATGGACATGACATGCAACTGGCATTGCCCAACGGAACACTGGCCAACTCATCTCCCCTGCAAACACAGGAGCCCCAAATGAGCAACCCACCCAGGTCTCATCTATGACATGGGCCACCAAGGTTGTGTGAAATATCTATGTTTGACAAGAAGGAAAAAAATCTTTGACTATACAAGTGTTGAAGGTTCCCCATATGACCTGAAAAAGCAAGTGTCTAGTTTTAAGAGAGTTTTAACCAATTTTGGAGGAGGGGGCGTGTCATGTCCCCTTAATCGGGACATTAAAGATAATAAAATAATATTAAGAATGATAGCCATGGATATAATTATAATTGTCAAAAAGACAATATTATAATTATATTATGAATACCAAAATATAAAGACTAACGATTTAAACATTAAATAATATTTGTTTATTCTTATCTAAAGCTAAGACTCGAATGGACACAGTTGGCTATGAGATGATGCAGCTTCCTTCAAACCAGAATACATAGCAATGATAAGTCACGATGTGACTATAGGGCGGCAATAAATGACAAAGCCCAATAAACTTAATCTTGCTCGAAGATCTTCATTTATTGAATCTCCAGTATATATAATAATGTTGCCATTCCGATAGTAATTGTTGAAGACTTCAAAATAATTATAAATGCAAGAATTCGCTCATTCTGAAGGCCCGAAATAATCAACAACAACAGAGAATAGATAATCAAACAACTATTCAATCTATGAGACAGGCAGAGTAATAAAATGCATCGCTGATAATATGTGAAATGCTCGTAATAGTGTAAAGCGCCTCAACTGAGATAGGCATGATGTAGTTGATCAAATACTTCTGAGAAAGTGATACATCGACCAACCCTAAATTAAAATGCTCAATCGCTAACTAAGGTGGAATCACCAATTGATTCTAATACCCTCCGAATTTAAATCTCCATAGTCTTGGTGGATGATCCCTAGTGAAGCATCGATAAGGGATAATATGACGATAGTCAGCTTGACGTAAAATCAATTACCATAAAACAAATATTATTTAAATGAAGAGATGCACCCCTTGAAGAAAGAGCAACTCACACAGAGACATGCCTCTTGGTGAATCGAAGGTATTAAAGGGGGAAGATCCTCCCAACAATAGGGGGCATGAAGTTGGAAGATTGGATACACTTATGCCTATAGATTGTGGCACTCCAAGAGAGCCAGCCGGTGGCTGCGGAAATAGATAAGTGATGGAACCTTGATGGAGGTATAAAGGAGAATAGAAAATAAGAATACAATAGAATCTACAGTAGGAGACCAGACCATTGAATCAGGGGAAGTATTTCACTGGCTTTAATATTTAGCATACTCCACTATTAGAAAGAGAGAATCAATCAAATATTGAAATAACAAGTGCAGTGATAATAAAATTGTGCATTTTAAGTCTTACATCTCCCCATGGACCAATGTGTTGAATCAGTGTTGTATCTAACCATTAATTGCCTTTGTCATGTCTAAAAACTGAATATGCAAAACCTTATGGAAAACAAGCATAGTATAATCGTCATCGCATCAAAGGAAGAAGACGGATCGGGCTCAGGGAAACACGTTTGAAAGAAGTCCAGTTAGCACGTCATTCAGAGGTAAGTATCCTCACCAACTGGTTAAGCATTGAGGAATTATGGAATCAATACAGATTACTATGACAGTGGGTTACTGTAAAATAACTAACACCATATCTTACTCAATATCAGTGAATGCTTCTAACTCTCAAATTTGTGTTAAACTGTGAATTCGACCAAGTGCAATATGATAAGTTAATGCATATTAAATAACACGTTTTGCAATTAATAAATATATATGTCAATATATTGGGTTTCACCAATTCAGCATAAATGAATAACTAATTTCCCATTTGAAGATTAATGGATAATATTTATTGATATCACAATAATGTTGCTTATAGCAATTATTGAGCTATTATGACTTTTACTATAAGAAGATTTCGGGCCAAAATCCCTTTCGCTAATACCCACTAAGGATAGGAAGTTTGTGGAGGGAAAGGCATTCGGTCAATTGATGGACGGTCCCAAGACGGGTAGGAAACCTTGAGGGAGTCCACTTGGAGACTGTTCACGCACCCTTGGCACAGTAATTCTTCCATCCGCCGATGAGGTTAGGAAAGAGGTAAAGGACGAAGATCTATTCCGATCAAGTGTAATAAGTCATATCAGATTATGATGTGTTTTATGCACTAGATAAAAATGCATTTATCTTATTCTTAAAATGTTCAAACTGGAATTGTCTAATTTAATTTGGATAAAGGAACCATGTGTAATTGTTGGCAATGCATGAGGTGTATAGGTCCTCAAGGCAAATTACATGTGCAAAACTAAGGGTTGGTAAATACAAATTCTTGATCCTAATTTGTGCATATTCTGTTTCTAGGACAAGTTAGCCTGAGTTTAATAAGGGGACATTATAGGGCGGGCACTGGCTATCCAACCATCAGGACGCACCTGATGGTCGTATCCTAGATGCCTGTCAGTGCTGCCACGGTCAGTCCATTCCGTCCATTCTATACACCGGAAGATTAGAATATTTACTATTTACGACATGTAACGCCCTGCCATGCAAACTCCAAAGGACAACTACAACTAACAAATTACCGCAGAATTTTTTTTTTGAAAGTGAAAAAGATAAAAACCATGCAATAACTGTTAACTAAGTAACCTTACAATATTACATAACGAAACCTAACTAGTTCCATGGGGTTACATGGTTGCATTACATGTATCATTCCCAACTAATAACATCGTTAAAGATAATGCCAAGTAGATAACAATAGAAGCACACATTCACAAGATAACATAATGATAACATACAACCATCCATGATCAATAGAGATGAGAATGATACATACATCATTTTATTACATTTCAATTCATAGTTCAATATTACAATTGTGGACCATATTTCCACAGGTACAACACATCATGGATACAATAATACATTACATAATGCTTCCCTTATATCAACGAAAAGAGTACATCAAGTATAAGAATAATACATCATTGAAGAATAAGGTACAAAGCGTAGAACAGTCTTCAACCAAGTGAAGCTTTGGAAACTCTGCATCCGCTTCTGCATCCAAACACAACCTGGGAACCCAATGGGGTGCATAGCACATTCCACCCAACCACGTGGACCCGAAGGCCCACCCCCCGTGCTAGGAGATGACAAGAAAGGACCCACATCCAAAACAAAGGTCAAGCAAACAAGGCTAACATACACCAACATAAAACATCAAACAAATACAAACAACATAAAATAATCACTTACCGCCTCCAAATGATCTCTCTCCTCATTTTCCATAGCAACAAGATCAAGCTGTGGCGTTCTAATGTCTATAGAAACCATCCAAATAGAAATTAAACTACAAATCAATAATCATTTGATTTTTCAATAATAAATAACAATAACAATGAATGTAATTTGAAATTTACTAATTTGCCTTATACCACAATCAAAGGCATGGAGCTATCAATTGTGGAAGACACACCATGCTCCATTTCCATATGAACATTAGGAGGTGTCTTTGCCCATGTCATTTGAAAATAAAATAACATTATTCAATTACAAAAACTAGAATAGTGATGCAAGTCATGGCTTTTAATGTATGAGGCAGTCAACAAAATTTTGAGTACTTTGGTAGACATGTATGAAAAATGTGGTAGCATAGACAAGGTAATGGCTTTTAATGTATGAGATAGTCAACAAAATTTTGAGTACTTTGGTAGCATAGACAAGGTAGCGAATTGTTTGAAAAAAAATCTAGTGTACTTTGATAAAATACTTTAGTAGACATGTATGGAAAATGTGGTAACATAGACAAGACAGTGAGTTGTTTGAAAAAATACCTCAAAGAAATGTGGTCTCATGGTGACAGACATACTATGGTTGATGCAAACACAAATGATGATGCTCAAAATGGATATCAATTCTCAATTTGGATATCCATTATAAAATGTTTTTCCTTCTTTTGTGGGTCATCTGTAGAATGAAAATCCCTTTTTTTTCACTTTTCACTTCAACAAACACAAATATCCTTTTTTTTTTTTTAGTAAAAGGATATCTATTAAATAGTCGATATCCATTTTTTAATAAAGGATATCCATTAATAATGGATAACCATTTTATAAAAACTAATTAAAATTGTGGTTTGGTTTTTACCAAACCAAAAATGGCTTTCCATCCAACCCAAAGGAAAATTAAATATTCACTTTTAGACTTTAGCTAAGTAAAAATGTGTTTTTTAACCTTATTACCATTGTTTGGTCCATCATGATCCTACACTCACCCACACCCAAACCTCTTCCAATCCACCTTGTAGAAGGATTGCATCTACCCCCTTTGATTAAAATGTTCCTCTTCCATCAAGCATACCTCAAACTTCATTTCCATCCATGTCACATCTAGTTCAATTACTGCCTCTGCTTTATATACCACAACAACAAACTTTGCATCACGATCTATGACTCCACCTCACATCCCCTATTATTCCATTTTATATCCACCTATAATGTCATATCCACCCTTGTCAAAAAAATATTTAAATTTGATTGTGATAAACAAAATTACCAGTTCTTAGTCCTTGCCTATATAGCAGGGAATAAATTATTTTCATATGAACTATTGTTTTCTATTTTTCTATATTTTTTTTAATTTTCAATTTGTCAAAATCAAACAAAATATTTTCTCCAATAATAAATCATTAGAAAGGAAAGAATTATAGCATTTATAATGTCATGTTTATTCCCTACCTATAGTAGTATATTTATTCATAATTTTTGTATTTTAAAACATCCCAAGATAAAAAATAACAAAAATGAAACTTAAATCAAAGTGAAAGGGAAATTTGTTTTAGCCTTGTAACATGGAAAGATCCATTTAACATAATCTCTTCATACACCATTTATATACCCTTGAATTTTTACATTTATATCGCTTAGTATAATAAATATAACCTTTCTTTGGTTGTCAATGAACTTGCTCTTGAAACTTGCACCTTCAGCTGTATTTTATGTCCTTTTATGCATAAGATCCTTTACATCTTGAAATGGTTATGTGACTTCTTGTCAGATAATGTGGGCTGTCCTTATCTATAGCTCGTAGCATCTATGCTGCCTTTTGAATGGACTGCCCCTCCATGGTTTCAAGTTGACTGTCTTTTTGCATTATCTTTTGTTTTTGAAAATGACTTAAAACAATCAGGTATAATCTTAAATTTCATTGTATTCAAGACGTTCTCGTCAATGTATTAACGCAATTGTTTTTCAACATATTTTAAAGTTTGATGATGATTGTTCTATAGCTATCATATTATCGACAAACATATGTTTTTCTATTTTCTATTAATCTGCCCAAACATTGGTTATGGCAGGTAAGAAGGTTGATTACAAGAGGGATTACAACTCGGCACGAGATAGTAATGGGCATGGCACATTCATAACCTCCATCATTGTAGGCCAAGAAACCCCCAATTCGGGCTTGATATGATGGCAGCCAACGTCAAGGGTTGTCAATGCCAGTGCTGACCTGTTTGCGGGTTTGATGAGTTCACCAATGTTGTCAATTTTAGAGGCCGTTATCATTAGAGCCAACTTTATGGCAGCGGGGCTCCAATCTGGATGCACCGCCTTAAGCAGCGTTGCCACGTTTGCAACATGTGAGGCAGCGGCTGATGTGCCAAAACTTAAGCTGAAACATGTGTCACCTTTGCGTCAATGCTTATTAGGGCAAGCGTCGATGGTCTTCACTCTTGGGGTCACAGAATCAGGTTTCACGATATTTGGGAACATGATGCTGGCCCCCCACCTGATGAAAATGATCCCAACATTGGTGCCAGAGTGTAATCCAGCTTTGTTATATGAACTGCAAGCTGGCAATAGGAGTTGTAGTGGTGTTTAGGTATTCCATTATGTATTGTGTTTGGTTTGCATCCACAAAAACAATTGACACCTTGTAGATGCTTGGCTATAGATCAACCGTATTGTCATAGGCAACAATGGTGGTGATTGCTCTGGTAGCCTTGGCCACATTCACGTGTGTCCACATTGATGTAGGTGCTGTTCTCGCAGAAGAGAATGTTGCCCTTTATATATTTGGGGTCCAAGGTGTTCTCTAGGCATGTGTAGCCATTTATGGGTATCAAGTTTGGAGTGGAGAACTTGTTTGCATACAAAGAGGTGCCCTTCATAACTAGATGTCCATTGCTGAAATTCGTAACTAGGTGCCTACATCAATAAACTCTATAATTGTAGGCCAAAAAACCCCCAATGCCAATGTTTATGACTATGGAATTGGCATTGTCAAGGGAATGACATCACATGTACGTGTGGCGATGTGCAAGGTTGTATGGTATGACACTAGCACTCTCAGTACTTACATTTCAAATTGTGATATTTTGTCCGCTATGGACCAAGCCACAAAAGATGGAGTGGACATCATCTCAATATCATTATCATTATCGAGACCAAAAAATAGCTATTTGGATGACCCCCTTGTATTTGACTCTTTGAAAGCAATGCAAAATGGAGTGTTTGTGGTTACTTCCATAAGAAACGAGGGCCTTGAAGTCGCCACAGTTCAAAATGAAGCTCCATGGTTGCTCACAATGGGGACCACCAATATCGACAGAACCTTGCCATATAAGGAACACCTCTGTAAAGATTTGAATTAAAGAACATAGCATCAAATCTTTAGGGAGTGTTCCTTACATGGCAAGGAAGACACTGTTGATGTTGGTGGTCCCTATTGTGAGCAACCATGGAGTTTCATTTCAAATTGTGGTGACCTTAGGGCCCTTGTTTCCCGCGGAAGCAACTACAAACACTCCATTTTGCATTGTTTTTAAGGAGCCAAGAACAATGGGATCATCCAAGTAGCTATCTTTGGTCTCGATGATGATAATGATATTGAGATGATTTCAACTCCATCTGCTATGACTTGGTACATAATAGACAAAATATCACAGTTTGAAATGTAAAAGTTACTGAGAGTGTTAGTCATACCATACAACTTTGTACATCGCCACACGTACATGTGCCATTCCCTTGACAACGCCAATAACTTAATTAGAAACATTAGCATTGGGGGTTTCTTGGCCTACAATGATGGAGGTTATTAATGTAGGCACCTAGTTACAAATTTCGACAATGGATATCTAGTTATGGAGGGAACCTCTCTGTACGCAGACAAGTTTTCCACTCCGAACTTGATACCCATAAGTGGCTACACATGCCTAGAGAACACCTTAGACCCCAGATATGTAAAGGGCAACATTCTCTTTTGCGAGGACATCACCTACGTCAATGTGGACACATGCGTGAATGTGGCTAAGGCTGCCAATTGCCACCATTGTTGCCTATGACAATGTAGTAGATCTGCAACCAAGCATCTACAAGATACTAGTTGTCTTTGTAGATGCAAACCAGACACAATACATATTGGAATACCTGAACACCACCACAACTCCGATTGCCAGTTTGCAGTTCATATAATAGAGTTAGACTACACTCCGACATCGATGCTGAGATTCTTTTCGTCGGTGGGGCCCAACATCATGTTCCCAGATATCGTGAAACCTGATTTGGTGGCCTCGGGAGTGAAGACCATCGACGCTTGCCCTAATAAGCGTCGACGCCGAGGTGACACATGTTTCCACTTGAGTTTTGGCACATCAATTGCTGCCTCACACATTGCAGTCGTGGTGACACTGTTTAAGGAGGTGCATTCAGATTGGAGTCTCACTGCCATAAAGTCTGCTCTGATGACAATGACCTCCAAAATTGACAACATTGACGAGCTCATCAAGCCCACAAATGGGTAAGCATCAACATTGACAGCCTTTGACATTGGTTGTGGTCATATCAACCCTGAATTTGTGAGGCCCATCGTCAACTGGATCTATGGACATTATGTCTTGTTGTTATTTGCATGATCGTACCTTGATATATTATACTTTCATTTTATATTTTATGAGGGATGGTTGTGAACATTGAACTTATCTATTATGGTGCATGTTAGATTAATTACTTTTATGGACCGTAAATTTAATGAGTATGTTAATTAGTTGGTTATACTGATATCTTGAATGATATGAAAATTGAAATAACATGTTTAGAATAGAATATGCGATATGAATTTTTGAATTACCATGCAATGTGAATGTATAAATGGTATTATGTGATTATGAGTGAATAATGAAATGATTATGCAAACGAGTACAAGCATTGTGGATTAATGTGGTATAAGTGAAAAATATATTTTTTGAATTGTAACATGTAAATGGATTTTCGAAAAGGAAAATGTAAATTATGCATATGCTCGTGTACAATTGAATGTGACATGTATTGTACTCCATTATATTACGTGTTTTGATTTAATTTCGTTGGTGGTTAGACTAATGCTTTCATGAAGTGTGCAGGTTAATTTCCCTAACCTTAGCCATGGGGATTGGAGGCTACCAAATAGACTATGTTGTGTCACCCTGTTAAACCTGATTCAGCCACATAGAAGGGCTAGAGTCTGAGGGAAATGTGGTTAAGTTTTAGTCATTCTTGTTTTGGCAAAAAGAAAAGGGGAGAGGGAAAGATAATTAAAGCTGGAAGAATGGAATGAAGGATTGGGAAAAAACAAACAACAAACTCATTTCATGGTTTAAAGGTAGGATCTTCACCCTATCATTTGGTTGATTTAATGTGTGTTAATACTATGTTTATGTTTTGTTATTTGACTATTTTGATTGGAATTTTGTTTGTGTAGTGTTTTAGAATTGTGTATGTTGTTGGGTTGGCTCCCTAGCATTGGTAGTGAGTAAATCTGTGAATGGAGAAAAATGCTGGTTGGAAACTTATATGAAGCATCTGTGGTTAGTTTATATGAAGCATCTATGGTTAGTTTGCCCCATGGCTGTGATCCTCCCAACCTCTCCCCATAAGACCTTCGAGAGGTCTTTGTGTTGTATTCCACCCTACCTAAATGAATGATTGTTGTGTAAATCCATGTGAAAATTATGTTTATAATTTTGGAAGGAGCGGTGGTGTGTCACCCAGGTCTGTTTAGCAGCCTCCCAACTCGAGGGTGGCTGGTTTTCCAGCCTATGGTTGGGTGGTGAGCACCCCATGGCTTAGAACAACTTAATCTTAATGTGCAGGCTGAAACTTGACACCATGTACAGAATTGAGTTGTGTGTGGATTGCAGATTTTGAAGGAAGTCTAATTATATGTGGGGTTACAACCTTGAAAGGATTTGTAGGCCATTGAATTTGCGTACTGTTAGTAGGGGACCAGAGCTGTAGTCTATTAAAAGGAAATATATTTTTCTTTAAAAGGCATTTTGTAAAAAGGAGTATACCCTGTTCAAATACATGTACTTCATTTTAGATAAATAAACTATGTTAAAGAAAATGAAATATTCTGTAATATGTAGGTATAAAATTCATTTCATTGCATGTATTGTGGGCTGAAGACACAAACTATTGTTCAAAAGCATGAGTTTCTTTCTATTTGGAGCTTAGGAAGTTAAAGGATAGTGTTTGTGCTATTCAAGGTTTACAAAAAAGAGGAGAAGAAAAATTAAAGGGTGGCCCGTAGCTGTAATATTATATGTTTTAGAATGTTATAAGTACTCAAATATGAGAATTTTATGATTAAGGAGGGTATTTTAAAATTCCCCATTTTTCTGTTGGATATACACTGTAATGAGGTGAGGGAGAAACACTTTTGTTTTTCTATTGAATACACATTGTAGAAAAGAAAAAGGAATTACATTTAATATTCTGTTGAATATTCACTGTAAGAAAGAAGAGATTTTTATTTTTATTTTATTTTTTTCTGGGTAGGTCTGCTTGTTGCACAAATGTAGCTTACATAGTTAAAAGAAATGAAATCAATGGCAATTTGCTGTGTGAGTAGTTTCAACATCTATGCTTCTACACTTATTGAAACAAACTATTTTTTATAGAACATGCTTCTTAATCCTACAGTAACAAAAGTGCATTGAATCTGTGTACAAAGCAAATTGTACCTGTGGATAGGGGTATTCTGTTGCACTTTAACTTGTCCCATTATGTGCAAGCTACAAAGAATACAACTATGCTAGAAACTAGAGCTAGTGACAGCTATAAATGACCAGGGGTTGGTATAAAATCATAACCAGTATAAGCACTTTTGCAGCCGACATGTACCAAAACCTGTGCAAAGTAGGGAAGGGCTCGTCAGTAGCTAATCTCGTCTCTGGTAGACCTGCACCCAAAAGAAGGTAGAAGTGAATAGAAATAAGATAAATTAAATAAAAGGAAAATAAAATATAATATCACAAACAAAGAGTAAATTGAAAATAGATATATTAATTACAAGAAAAATAGATAAAAGTCAACAAATAAGAGTAAAATTATGGAGGAATCTATAGCCCTATGAAGCTGTGGCCTCCTCATGGCTGGAGCCTTGTGGAGGGCTCGGTCTCTCCTCAGGCCGTCGCACCAGGAGGAAAGCCAGCGGGGCTTGTGTAACCCCTTACCTTTCCGCACAGCTACACTCAGGGCGCAGCCTCCCCTCAGGTCGCCTACCTTTTCCCCTACCAGTCTAATGCCTCTATGAGGTTGAAAATAGTTGAAAGTAGAAAAAGAAGATATAATTAAGAAATCAAACAAAATGATTCAATCATGAAATTGGAACAGCGTCAACAAAATCAACCATTTACCCATTTCTCATTAACCATTGTTGCAGAAAATTTCTCATGGCTAAATCCAGCCACCAGTGTTGTTAGATTTTGGTTTTAAATAAATAAAAGAATTAACAAAATAAGGAAAACGAACCCATATATATATATAATAAAACTTACACTTAGTATTATCGATCCAACCTCCATTGATGGATTTAAATTGATATCTGCACTGCAGCCTGTAATTACAACATTCCTTACCCTCATAGCCGCCAGGCAACCGTCACACTCTAAGGGTACACTGTTCAGTTGATTGGGCCCACAGTCGCTTTAAACATAATTTTTCCCGTGACCTTTTCCGTTTCGGTTTTGACATTTGCCTGCACCGTTTTCGTTTCTCTTCGCGTCCATGCGAAAGCAAGTGGATGGAATCTTTTCGTACATATGCTGCTCGAAAGAGCATGTATTCGATATTTTAATCCCACATCCTTTGAGTGAGAAAACGCAAGGGAGAAGGGACTATAAAATATATAATGTGCTCGTCATTATTATTAATATATGATCTGACCAAGATGGGAATAAATATATAGTTGCCATTGGAAGAAAAAACAGCGGTCTCCTCTCATAATCTCAACCTAACCCAAGATCTCATGTACACATTAGCAGGTAAGAAATATGCTACATTTTAGAAACTTGAGAGGAATGTGACTCCATTAATTTCTGTTCATCCAGACAAACAGACAAAAATTTGTTTATTGTGCAGAGTAAAGACAAATAAAATTGAATTAGCTGTTGAAATTGCCTGCTATGTGTTAAATACTTTAATCCTTGATGCAGCCACTTTTATAGGGACTGTTTTATATTTTGAGATATATGGTTTTATGAATATGAATAAATACAATGAATTATATATTTAGAAATTAATTGATAAATTTTAGGTAAAATTAAAATTATTATTATATAAGTTTTTATTATGTGAAATTAATTATTATTAGAAATAAGTGTATAGATAAATTTAATGTAAAATTAAAAAATTTATTATGTTTAATTGTGAGTAGTGATATATCTTAATATTTTTTTGATAGATATATTTAAATTATTTATATTACTTATTATAAGAAATATGATCATAAAATTAAATATATATTTATTATATATTCAAAAAATAATTCACAATATTTAAAATTGAGTCAAAATAATTAAATAAATAGATTTTTTAAATATACTTTTTAGTTTATATTTTTAAATGTTCTAGAATATAAATAAAATTATAAAAATACAATTTAAAAAATAAAATTAAAAATTAAAAATATAATAAATTTGATATATCCCACAATTTGCTTTAATATATTGAATTACTAATCTAAAAATTAATAATAATCTTTTATTTCTTAAAAGAATACACTTGTAATATTAATATATTTGTAATATATTACAAATATTTATAGTCTACTTTTAATAACTTTGTTTTAATATATTGAATTACTAATCTAAAAATTAGTAATAACTTTTTATTTCTTAAAAGATAGACTTTTAATATTAATATATTTATAATATATTACAAATGATTTTTTTGTTGTTTGAAAGTTTAATTAATTTTAATTTAATTTAATTATATTTCAATTATATATGAATGATGAAATTGAAAGTTTTAATTTTATTTTAATCTAAATTTAGACAAAATGTGAAAAATAAAAAATATATAAAATACTTGTTTTTAAGTTTAATTATTTATTTTACGTTAAAATTTATAACTCTTCTTTATAAAAAATAATGACCAAAAAACTACAACATAGTGCTATTATATAGCAATTTTATTCAAATGGAAACTAAAATTCAGTAGTCATAGACATTTTTCATTAGCATGGGTACAGATAAGTGGAGAAAAGTGTTGCTATTGGAAAGGTCACTTTTTCCATGAAGGACCCCAACACAAGTGGTACTACTTACAACTGTGTTGGTACAATCATTTCTCAATCATGATAAATCAAATCAATCTAAGGGAGTTTCCCTTTGGATCAACCATAGTTAAAACTATCCTTTCTAATGATACTTATGAGGTAGATATATATTAGAATTTTTTTGTTGACATATTAAGCATTTAATGTTTTATTTTCAGTCTGTCTCTATGTCATTAGATTTATTAAATATTTATATAAATTTAATTTTACTATTTAATAAATTTAATTTTATAAAAAAAATATTAGAAATAAAAAATTGAAACAAAATAAAATTGAACTTTCAATCTTATAGAAAATTTAGTTAAATATTAATTCTCTAATAATTTTGATTGAAAAATATAGCTATATAATATTCAACAAAATGGATAAGTTTTCAACAAAATGTGCTCTTCATTTATGAAATATAATCTTCATTGCATGCTTCATAAGTATCAAGGGAATTTTAGTAGTATAAGAAAAATTTATAACAAATAGATGAGCTTGGGAAGCCCATGTAAAAGTTCTAAAAATAACACTTGTCTTTCTAATATGAAGCCTCATTGATTTTGTCAAGCCTCATCAACCAGGTAGTCAATGGGTTGAATGAGCTCTAGTCTAGTTATGACCCTTGATCTCTTCAAAATAATCAGACAAGATGATTAAGGAGAGAAAGGAACACGCACTAAACTACTTCAAAATAAGGGTTGTAGGTTCATTGGTTTGTTTTATGTACTCTACCTAGTTCTTAAGGGGAGAAATTATTCACTATACAAATGAAAGATAGTTGATTATCTACCCAGTATTGTTTTGTGTGTTTTGAAATGGAAGAGATCTATTACTTTGTGGAATTTTGTATATGCTAGTAGTAACCTTATTATCTTATTACGCTAAAGGTGTTCCCTTTATGAACAATGCCCAACAAATCTCTTATATCGACGGTGTGCAGTTTTCGAGGGGCGTACAAGACCATTAAACGAATCTCAGTCGTTCATCATTTTTGCCCTTTTTTTGGTTGTTTTTTTCCTTTTTTCTCTACTTTCCCCATCACTCCTCCAAACTCTTCTTGGTTGGTATTGACCTTTCACTTCTCCAATTTGGCGAGCTAAAAATAAGGTTTTGACGAGGGTTTTAGAGTATGTTTATTAAAATCAAAATTACCACCACGATCCTAATAATGAACACATTTAGGTTTTACCATTACGACATCCTTTATCCTACGCAGTTAAGTATATACTAGCATATATTATATATAATATATATTTTATATAATAAAAAATAAATTATAAATAATTTAATTATACTTATACTTATTATATATTATATTTTTAAATAAAACTATTAAATATATAAAATGATTAAAATTTATAATTAATAATTATTATAGTTTTATATAGTATAAAAATAGATCAAAATTATTCTAATTGACCTTCCACACATCTTCAGGATACCTATTGCACACTAAGGTGTGATTGCTAGTTTATAACATTTTCTTAGCTTTGTCTACTAACAAATATAAGGTAGAGGGTAACATGATTCTTTGAAATGGCTACTACACAACAATTTGTGTTGCAAGTATTGCTTCCATTCTTCACATTTTTTACATTGAAATGCATATATTTTTATAATTAGCAAACTCTTCTTATGTTTTATCTATTTGACACAATGCTTCAAAGAGTTGTGATCTCACAGATGCCTCAAAGAGTTGTGATCTCACATATGCACTCTTAAATGTTGCATTACTAACCTTATAGCAATCTTTCAATTTGTTTGTGTCTATTATGTTGTACTAAATTAGAAAGTAATGTGATACATTAATTTTATCATCAAATTATTATTTGTGTATGTCAATTTGTCAAAATTCAAAATGATTAATTTCTAATAAAATCATAAATCATTTTGTTAAAATCTAGAATATTGAATTGTAGATTATTTATAATTTATTTATCAATTTTATTTTTAAATAATTAATAATTTACTAGTTATTATTATTTAATAATTTTAATTAAAATTAATTTTTGATTAATAATTTATTATTGTTTATAATTAAATATTTATTTATAATAATTATTGATTATTATTACTTTATTATTATTATTCTTCCTTAAACTAATTTTTATATAAATAATATATTATTAATAAATTTATTTTTAAAATTTAAAATTGAAAAACTTTAATTTATTGTTTCTAATTACTAAAATCTTGAAATAGATTTATTTTTAAAAATTAAAATTGAATTTTTATTTATTAATAATTTATTGTTTTAATTTTTTAAAATCTTGAAATTCAAACTAAAGTAATTGTTGATAAGTAGGAGGTATTTTCTAGCGTGTCAAATTATGATATTGCTACCGAGGGATTCAGCGTGTGAAAGTAACAACTCTGGCGGGCTTAACCTTGGAGAAAACTCCACGGACAGCATTCGCTTGGGATGGGTGAACTCTAGGGATGGACGATGCTTCACCTCTGTGAGCATCCGCAGATCTGATAGGTGCTTCAGTAGGACATTAGTATCATGAGAGATGGGTTCTTGTTGAACCACTACTCATGAAACATGGGTCAATGAGTTTGACTCGAAACTACACGGTTGAATCCTGATAGCAATATCATAACTAAAAGTAATGCTTTGGAGGTCAAAGTCACAAAGGACAAAATGCATGTTAGTTTTGTATAAATATAAGGAAGGTTTGTTTTTAAATGCTTTAATCAACTGTGTTATACATTGTATCATATAAGTAATAAGGCTGAAAGCATTATATATTTTATAATCCCCTTCTCTCTTGCGTTTTCTCACGCAAGGGTGTGGGATTAAAATATTGAATACATACTCTTTCAAGCAGCATATGTATGAAAAGATTCCATCCACTTGCTTTCACATGGACGTGAACAGAAAGAAAACGGTGCAGGCAAATGTGGAAACGGAAACGAAAAATGTCATAGGAAAAATCATGTTTAAAGCAACTGTGGGCCTGACCAGCATAGCAGTGTACCCTTAGAGTGTGCCGGTTAAGCCCAGCCTAAAACAAGTCCATTTGTCACATCATACGATCAAGTACAACCATACTATATCTTAGTTTTCCAAATATAAAATCCTCTTTGAACACAAAGCATGGTCGTGTGTCCCATCAATTAAACTCACACGCCCAACAACTAGTCACTTCCTCCTTTAATACCTACACAACACACTTGAAGTTGTAAGACTCACTAATGAAATCGTTAAAACAAGAGAACATAACATTAAAAATTCATACCATACAAGCATTTGACCAAATCAATCAACTCTCAAATTAATGACTAAACAAAAAAAAATGAATCATACACTTGCAACACAATCAATAGGGGAAGGTTCACGTATTAAGACAAGAGGATACAATTTTAAGACTTCGTATAAAACAAACATTCAAGACTTCATCAATATTACCAACTCAATTAGTCATAACATCCACTAGATCCATTTATTTATCTCATTTGAATCCATCACCAATTTTGTTATGTATTTTGTTGTCTGTTTTCTCTTTTGTTCTATATTTTACTAGTGGTAATAGCTTAAGAAGAGGAAGTAGCAGTAGAAGATTAACAAAAGAAAATTGCATATTCTTCTAAGCATTATACTAGTTTACCATATACTATATATGCATATTTCTTTTGTAGGATGTTATTACTTTAGACAATGTGTTGTAAGTGCATATATGAGGTTTCCAATTCTATTGTCTATGGGTATGTGCAAGGAGATGTGGGACCAAAAGGGGGTCTTAAGTGACCACTTTTTTTTTCAAATTAGGAAAGAATGATTTTGGATGAAAAATTGAAGATAGTTACATTGAAAATTAGAAGACATAACAAGAATAAGAGTTGTAGTTCTTCAATCTACTTTCTAAACTACTACTTTTTTTAAAATTGGTGGAGATTAAGGGGTTCCAAAATGGGAAGCACACAAAAGTGATCTTGCTTCTGTCAAAAAATATAACATATTGTTTGGTGTGCTTCTCCTAAAAAGTTAATTTTCTTTTAGTATTTAAAAAATCACTTTTACGAGAAATTGACTAACATCGTGTAGTTTATGCTTGATTTTTATGCTATTTTTTTAATAATAATTGATTTTTTACTAATTTTCAAAGAGGACACATCTTGAAACACAAAAATTTGAACATGTTCCCCCAAATTTTATAAGAAACTAATTGAAAAATATATCTTTTATTATGTATAGAATAGAGTCTAGTTTCTAAAAATATAATTTATTTGAAATTTTAACAAACAACTAAAAAAGGAAGTCAAAAATACCATACATAGGTCTTTGACAAAAAATGGAGTAACTAGGGGAGAAGAGCCAGTAGCCGCCAGGGCTAACTTCGTGCAACCGTAGAATACAAACCGTATGTCGAATCGGAAAAAAAATTTATGGGTTTTTTTTGCACATGAGTTAAGATCTTATAACTAAGGTTTTGGCTTCTGGGCAATTCGGTAGAGTGCGGTAGCATTCGATATGCGCGTGTATGTCAAAAAGACCCCCTTTAGAGGTGTCGCCCGCTTGCCATCACCTAACGTCCCAATACCCCCTAAATATAACAACCAATAAAAAATTTAAAAAACACCTAAATATGTCACTTTTGATATCTAATTAAAACTCTTTTATCATTCAAATCCGCTCAAAAGTGAATGGGTCTAATTCACGTTAGCACCTTCTACAATCAATTTGGCACCCATTACAAATCACTCCTACATATTAATCTCCTTACTAAAGCACCAGACACCAAACACATTACACCCCAAATAATCTTTATTTGGGGTCCGATTGACGCATATGACTAATGTTTTTTTGTGGGTATCCCATCATAACCATTCGCTTTGTCGCGCGCTGTCTGGAAGGTTCCCGGCGATGGAGAAGGCTGTGGATGGCGACGGCTCCCCACAGCTCCTCCACGTGCGCACGGCTCCAGGTAATATCTAACATCGTTTACCTTTAGAATATGCAAACAATGGTACTGGTTAATCATTTTCTTCTGCATCTTTCATGACCTGTGAAGGGTTTATTCGATGGTTAAGACCCGTGAAGGGTTTGTTTGATGATTGATAAATTATTACTGCTTGTCTATGAAGTAAATCATGCATCTTACATGCATCTCGCCATGTGTTGTTTTATTCTGCTAATGTCATGGTACTGGCGTTATACACATGGGTTTTTTTTGGGGTAAAATGATTTCCTATCCTCATGTTACCGCACGCTCACAACGTGGTAAATTCGACTGTATCATGATTTTGTCTGCAGAAATGATAATGAATTTCGTGGGTTTGTGAAAACCCTTGCTTTGTTTTTCCAAATACGGGTTTTATTGTGCTTAAATTATTAAATACGACCTGGTAAAGTCGATTGTCTCATGATTTTGTCTCCAGAAATGATCAGGAATTTCGTGGGTTTGAACACATGTCTATAAAAAAACCCATGTCACTTTGGGCATAAATCGACAAACCCATTAAAAATAAATATGCTTTTGTCAAAACCCTTGCATGGTTTTTTCCAAATTCGTGTGCTTAATGAATTAATCTCATGAAACCCTTGTTTGGAATATTCTGCATCTATCTCAAAACGAATTCGTGAAAAACCTTGCTTGGCTTTTTCCAAATTCGTTTGCTTAAGGAATTGATCTCATGAAACCCTTGCCTGGAATATTCTGCATCTATTTTAAAATGCACTTCTGTATTCCTGCGAGTGACAAATTATTACTATGAAACTCTTGGTTAATTTCTTTTGCACCTTTCTGAAAAATCCAATACATACATACATACATATATGTATGGTATGTATGTGCACATACATACATACATATATGCATGTATGTATGTGTACATACATACCATGTATATATGTATGGTCTGTACGTATGTACACATACAGACATACATATACACATACATACCATACATATATGTATGGTCTGTATGTATGTATACATACAGACCATACATATATACGTACATGTATATACATACATACATGGTATGTATGTATATATGTATGTACCGTAATGCATACATGTATGTATGTATGTATGTATGTACACATACAAACATGCATGTATGTATGTATGTATGTACACACTGCATACATACATATATACATATGTATGTATATACACGTTTCTTTATACATATGTATGTAATAATACACCTCTGAACATACATATATACATACATGCTTGTGTATGTATATGTATGTATTACCTTATATATACATGTATGTATGCATGTAATGTGTACACATCTGAACATACGCATATTACATACATGTATGTATGTACACATACACACATACATATATACATACATATCTGTATATACACATACAGACATACATATATACACATACAGACATACATATGTACATACATGTATATATGTACACATACAGACATACATATACAGACATACATACATACATACCATACTTTCCATTGCACATACAGCAGGCCTCAGGTAACATCTAACATCTTTCTCCTTTGAATATGCAAACAATGGTATTGGTTAATCATTTTCTTCTGCATCTTTCATAGTACAAAAATGTATGTATGTATGTATGTATGTATGTATGTGCACATACATACATACATGTATATATGTATGTATGTATTGAAAGCAATGACAAGCATCCTCTGCACATTCCTCTAATATCCCAAGTATCAGGTAGGTACTTATAGTTATTTTCATTTATGCAGTGTCTTCTTACTTTATACATTCTAGCATTTGTTTATATTTTTGTACTTTCCATTGCACATAGAGCAGGCTACCATACATATATTTGTCATTTTACATTATGTGTCTCTTGTTCATTCAACAAATCGATGTATATGTGTCTATCCTTTGCCTATCCTTTCAAAATGCAAACAATGGTACTGGTTATGCATTTTCTTCTGCATCTTTCACAACCCATTAAGGGTTTATTCGATGATGTCAAAATTATTACTGCTTGTTTATGAAATAAATCATTCCTCTTACACTCCTTTTCGCCATGTGTTGTATATATGTATGCATGTATCTATGTGTGTATGCACATACATACATACATACATTTATACATATATACATATATGTATGTACATACATACATACATGTCTTGTATAATGTGCATACATACATATAGACGCTCCAATAACGTATCTTCTGTCATAGCACACATACATACATATACATGTAGCATGTGAAGCGCTGTATGTATCTGTTTATACATGTGGCAGCATGTATATACACCCGCCGCATACATGTATGTATCGCCATTTATGTATGTACATACATACATAAATACATACATACATCATATCTCTGACATACGTAGCAATAATAACATAGCCATGCATACATACATACCTCCACATGTAATATTAATGTATGTATGTGCATATCCTTTACCTTATGCTGTAATATGTAATATGCACATGTACACATATATATATACATATATGTATGTATGCCATGCATACATATATACATATATGCATGTATGTGTATATGCCTGTCTTAATAATGCATATATACATGTATGTATGGCAGCATATGTATGTATGTATGTATATGTATGTATGTATGTATGTATGTATGCACATACATACATATATAAATATATATATAATGATAAATATTAATGTGGCATATATGTATGTATGTATGTCTTGACTACAAGACAAACATACGGTAAAGCGAATGAATAGGATGGGATACCCACAAAAAACATTAGTCATATGCATCAATCGGACCCCAAATGAAGATTAATTGGGGTGTAATGTGTTTGGTGTCCGGTGCTTTAGTAAGGAGATTAATATGTAGGAGTGATTTGTAATGGGTGCGAAATTGATTGTAGAAGGTGCTAACGTGAATTAGACCCATTCACTTTTGAGCGGATTTGAATGATAAAAGAGTTTTAATTAGATGTTAAAAGTGACACATTTAGGTGTTTTTTCTGCTTTGCAATGTATATTACTGATATATGATTGTATGACTCTATGCATGCATGCAAAGCTGCAAAAAATCACAGATATATAAGGCTTCCCAAATGAACATCCAATCCAAATATAGTGCAGAATTCAGTCATATCATCTCTAAAAACCTACGTAACTGGCAGCTACAAATTCAAATGCTATAACAAATTCATATTTGAAACACAACAATCAAATTGAATGCATTCAATTGTCAGATTCAAATTTCTAAATAAGAGGGATAGCAGCCAGTGGCATTCACAAATTTTCTCCTCTACTACTATATTCGCAATTGAACTTGATTAATTATGTGTTGTTGTACATGCATTATTTCAAAGGTCATATGATGTTTGTATGTTACTAGCCTCGGTTGTGACTACCCGTGGTTGTAAATCTTTTCTTGCAGGCATGGTAGAACAAGGAGAGGTGGTGTAATGATGTTCATGGTGGGCAGTTTGGTAATTGTGTTTATCAACACACCAAATAATTAAGGATTTTTTGTTCAAATTGTTCTAAGTTTCAATTATTGTTCTATATTTTTTACTAACTAGTATATCTTTTTATTTATTTCAATAACTATTGTCCATGTTTGTTTTTTGTATTATATTTGTTTGTTGTGGTAGGCATGTCAAATGGCTAGGAGGTTGTGAAGACCATGTCAATTTGTAAGATTACATATCAGGTAAAGTATTTCAAGACTTTACTTTGGCCGTGACCCGATAGACATTGTGTTCATTTATAATGTTCATTTTTATTATTCATTGTAAACTTACATTTACAATTTACAATTAAATTAATTTCCAAGTGTATGTGTTCAAAAATTTATAATTTCAAATAGATTAATTTATGGATATGTTGCATATAGATGTATAGTTATATGTATGCATATACTTAATTGTGTATACATATATATGTATGTATGTATGTATGTATGTATGTATATACGTACATACATATATATATATATATATATATATATATAGATGTATAGTTATATGTATGCATATACTTAGTTGTGTATACATATATATGTATGTATGTATGTATGTATATACGTACATACATATATATATATATATATATATATATATAGATGTATAGTTATATGTATGCATATACTTAGTTGTGTATACATATATATGTATGTATGTATGTATGTATATACGTACATACATTTATATATATATATATATGCATGTATACACAACTAGGGAGGTTGTAAAGAGCAAGTCAATTTGCATGATGACATTCCAGGTCAAGTCTTTCAAGAGTTTACCTTGGCTGTGACCTGCTAGACATTGTGTTCATTTATGATGTTCTTTTTTCTGATGATGTTCATTCATGAACCTGAACAATGGGATTTGATTTATGGTGGGATTTACTTATTCATTGTAAACTTACATACAGATGTATAGTTATATTATATATATATCTATGCAACAAACGAACACATATGTGAAGTTACAATTTTCAAAATAAATTGATGTGAGAAAATACATAGAAACTTATTGAATTATTAAGTTTGAATTTTCAAAAAGTCTGATGTCAGGAAAAATACAAAGTTTGAATTATAATGTTTTCAACCTTTACCAAATGCATTATTTAGAAAACATAGATCTTGAATAGACTAGTGAGTCATATTTTTAAATCACATCAATGATAGATGAATACAACAAACACAAAACTGATTTCGAATCACAAAAGCATAGATCATTAACTTGGAAAGAAGACAAGGAGTCTTCATATATACAAAAAACACATTGGAACACATCGAATTAGATAAGTTGAGAACATACTACCATTTAGTTCTACAAAATTAGACACTAGTATCGAAATGGTATCCAATGCAACAAACTAGTATCCTTTGACTGTCCAATACAATAGACTAGCATTCAGTTTTACAAAAAACACTCTAGCACACTTCGAGGTCAAAAAATTGACAACAAAAAATCGTAATCAAACATCCACATATATGATTATGAAGTGGTGTGTCCTTGGGGGTCAACTGACTCCGCATCAACTAGAGAAGATGTTGAGGACTGCAGATTGTTCTGTATGGCACTTGCTATACAAGCAAGCAATGCATGATTTGCCTCTGGAGTTAGCTGTAACTGTGGAGAGTAGCCTTCAGAAGACCCATTTTGTAGGCTGCTAAGAGCTGCAAAGGTTGGAGACAAAATGTTAATCATGTCCCTTAAAATTGGATGTTGACTTGGAAGAGGAGTTGTAGGAGTACTCTTACTTCTGTTTCTTTCTGCTCTTTCCGCCTGCTTTGGGTTTTCCTTCAACTGTCTAGCAATCTTTGCTTGCTCCCTTTGAAGCTCCTTTTCATGTCGCTGCCTCAGTTTCTCCTCTGCAATTTTTTGTTTTTTTGCAGCACACTCCAATCTATTTGCCTCCCTCTGTGCGAGGATTGCTTCTCTTTCTGCCTTCCTTTCAGCCATTTGCTCCCTTTTCCTTTGCTGCAATTCTTGGTTTCTTTGCTTCTGTGCCTCTTGTTCATTCAGCAAATTGAAGAAATCATCCGATGTCAAAATTTGAGACTGCCTAATAAGGCGTAGGACCCCATTGCGAACTCTGTTAGATGATTGGCAAACTTGTTGCATTGGGAGTTGCAAAAAATTGCTTCTACTGCCTGCTGGTTGCTGATCATTGACTTGTGTGCATGGCACATAGTCAGCCTCTTCATCATTTGAGTCATTACCATCGAGTCCATCCTCTTCATCATTTTCAGCCTCCCAATTTCTCCCAGTTGTGAAGTAATGGATGACATCTTCAGGATCAACATTCGGTGGTGATGGCATGGACAACCCTTCATCCACTTGAGTGAAATTGAGATGCACCCCTAGGTTCAAAGCTGCATCTTGAAATTCAGATGGCAGATTCAGACTCTCTTCATTTTCAGCTGCCTGATTAGATGATCGAGCTGCTGGTTCTTGTTGAATTTCTGTTGCCTCAATATTTTTTGGATTTGGGGGAATGTTTGCAGAAAAGGTATCCACAAATTGTCCAATCTGTTCCTCATTCCAACCTGCTATCCTTAAACAAGTCTCAATTGCCATGAATTGTGCCTCTTCATCAGCTGTATCACCCTCAGTTTCTGCTCCCAATGTTGTTCCTTCCTCTTCAACCACAAAAGCTTGGCTTGGCCCCATATCCAAGTCAAGTGCATGTCGATCTAATGGCCAAATTCCTATTTTTCTAAAACCACTTTCAATGCTATTAGGAGTCAAAGCTTGTGCAAAAGCTTTGCTGGCAAGTGTTGCCAACTCTTCCCTTCCAATGTCAAGTTGAGGATTTGCAGAGAGCCATATAGTCCTTTGCTGTTTGAAGTAGTTCTTAAATGGTGAGAACACACTAACATCAAGGGGCTGCAATTTGTGACTGCAATGTGCTGGAAGTGTGAGCAAATCTATTCCCATAGCCTTTGCCACTTCAACCGTTTTGAATGCCACTGGATGCCATGACCATCAAAGATTAGAAGCTTTCTATTGGTTGGTGACACACCTTCTGGGACATTTTTTGCGAAGTGTTTTAACCATGCCACAAATAATTCTTTGGTCATCCAAGCATGCTCTTGGATTTCCATGCATGCCCTTGGCTCACAGTTATCAATATAGTTTTTAATGTTCCTTTTGGACTTGAACAAATAGTAACTAGGTATAGCTTGACCTGCTGCACTAACACAAGCTAGAACAGTGATCCATTCTCTGCTTTTAGCAATTAATTGTGGAACACATTTCGTCCTTGTTTTTGCAATAACTCTCATTGCACAATTTCTACCAGCTTGCACACCTATTTCATCGCAATTCCATATGTTGTTGGGCCCATAATTAAGTTTGTTGTACAACTCCTCTAAGTTATCATAGAATGAAGAAACTATTTCGGGCCGCAGCATTATAGCTCGATCTGTGTCCACTCCTTCGAGTGTTCGAATTGTCAGATCAGGATGCCTTTGACGAAATCCAACCCACCATGACCTCCCTGGTATCCCATTTGTGAATTGGTTAGGCCTCACTCCAACCATGTGGGCCACCGTTGACTTAAGCTGTGACACTTGAAGGCCATGGCCAATATTAGCCATATCTTTACACCATTGCACAATTTCAGCTTCTTCTTCGTCAGTCAGGATTGTTGGTGGCCCCCTCTTTTTTGTGGATGTCACACCATTGAGCCATGACCGCAAACTGCTAGGCGAGATTCCCCATTTGATCGCTAAACCTCTGATTGTCATTTGATGGTCTTCAACATCTGCAATGGCTTTTTCCATGTCATCCATAGACCAACTTTTGATGCTATGATCTAGGGTTGTCACTTGGTCAGCAGATGGCGGCTCCATTTCTACGTCAGTATTATGAATAGCAAGTTGAAAACCATCATTTTCATTGGTCTATTCTGCATTTTCAGAAATAACTTCCTCGTCCATGTTCACTGCTGGCTCTTCATCAACATCTTGAACATTGAGTGTCACTACACGAGGTACTCTATTCAAGCGCCTCAGACCCGATCTTTTCCTCTTGTGCCTTGGTGCCATGATTGTCAATGATCTTGTACATTGTAAGTGATCAAGTGTCAGAAAAACAATGTATAAACATTGCAAAACACAGATATAAATACAAAACATAGGTATAAACTTTGCAAAATATAAAACAGATCTATTTTATCATTCAAATCTGCTCAAAAGTCAATGGGTCTAATTCAGGTTAGCACCTTATAAAATCATTTTGGTGCCCATTAAAAATCACTCCTACATATTAATCTCCTTACTAAAGCACCATACACCAAACACATTACAGCCCAATTAGGGTTCGATTAAAGCATATGACTAATGTTTTTTTTGTTGGGTATCCCATTCTTTTGCATCATTTAATTTGGGTTTACATATATATGTAGATATAGATGTATTTATATGTATTTGTATAAATATATGTATACATGTATATGTGGATACATATAATTACATAGTTACATGTATGCATATATCTGTACATATACATATATATATATATATATATATATATATATCTATATATACATAGATATATGTATGTATATATATCAATGTTCAAAGCACATTGTATAGACTTGGGTTTTGAAAAAAGAGCAGAAGAAATTAACCAAGGGTTTCATAATAATAATTCCTCACTGGTAGGAATACAGAAGTGCGTTTTGAGATAGATGCAGAATATTCTAGGCAAGGGTTTCATGAGATTAATTCATTAAGCACACGAATTTGGAAAAAACCATGCAAGGGTTTTGAAAAACATATTTATTTTTAATGGGTTTTGTCGATTTATGCCCAAAGTGACATGGGTTTTTTATAGACATGTGTTCAAACCCACGAAATTTCTGATCATTTATGGAGACAAAATCATGAGACAATCGACTTTACCAGGTCGTATTTAATAATTTAAGCACAAAAGAAAACCAAATTCACTTTTTTTTTAGGGTATGTATGTATGTATGTATGTATGCAGATACATACATACATATATACATACATATGTATATATGTATGTATGTATGTATGTGCATACATACATACATATATACATATATATATATATGTATGTATCTATGAAGCCGCATACATACATACATACCTACATACATAAATTCAATGTGGGAAAAGGAGTGTAAGAGGAATGATTTGTTTCATAAACAAGCAGTAATAATTTTTCAATCATCGAATAAATCCTTCATGGGTCGTGAAAGATGCAGAAGAAAATGATTAACCAGTACCATTGTTTGCATTTTAAAAGGATAGGCAAAGGATAGACATATACATCGATTTGCTGAATGAACAAGAGACACATAATGTAAAATGACAAATATATGTATGGTAGCCTGCTGTATGTGCAATGGGAAGTAGAAAAATATAAACAAATGCTACGCTATTGTATTGGACAGCCAAATGAAACATATTTAAACAGACTAATAGACGTATATATGTGTGTTTGTCTATGTATATATATATATATACACACACACATATACATATTAAACCTTGATAAATGACCCCCCCTGACAAATGACCAAAAATAAACAAATATAAATAGGTACACATATAAGAAAAAATAAATAACAACTATAAACCCTGATATAAACACTGAAGTAAATGACAAATGAGCAAAAACACACAAATATAAATATAGGTACCATAGTCTGCATTTTCAATGGATAGGCAAAGGAAACACACATATACATCGATTTGCTAAATGAACAAGAGACACGTAATGTAAAATGACAAATATATGTATGCTAGCCTACTGTATGTGCAATGGAAAGTAGAAATTTTTTTAGAAATGGTAGAATGTATAAAGTAAGAAGACACTGCATAAATGAAAATAACTATAAGTACATACTTCTGCATTTTCAATGGATAGGCAAAGGAAACACACATATACATCGATTTGTTGAATGAACAAGAGACACGTAATGTAAAATGACAAATATATGTATGCTAGCCTACTGTATGTGCAATGGAAAGTAGAAATTTTTTAACAAATGGTAGAATGTATAAAGTAAGAAGACACTGCATAAATGAAAATAACTATAAGTACATACCTGAGACTTTGGATATTAAGAGGAATGTGCAGAGGAATGTGCAGAAAATCTGTCGTTGCTTTCAACTTTGCTGGGAGTAACATGCAATTGTGAATGCTGCTGGCTACTTTCCCCCTCTTATTTAGGAATTCGAATCTGACAATTGAATGCATTCAATTTGGTGGTTGTGTTTGAATTTTGAATTTGTTTGAGCATTTGAATTTGAAGCTGCAAGTTACGTAGGTTTTTAAAGATGATATGACTGAATTGTGCATTACATTTGGATTTGATGTTTAATTGGGGAGCCTTACACCTATATTTAATTGTGCAGGTACCTACAGGAAATGAAATAAATACATATAGCTGACAGGGAGTGTGTGAAAGACTGTGCAAAGGAGATTGTGATTATGTCATCTAAAGCACCAGTAGCTGTGCATGTATACTTGTAAATATAAAATGTAGTGAGGGAAAAACATTTGCAAGTGGGGGTAATTGTAAAAAGTAAATGATTTAAATGAAATTGTAAATGGGCCTTTTTATGTGCAAGTGGAGTTCTTTTATAAATGCAAAGGCATGTTTAGTTGTGTACTTTGATTGGTGAGTGACTCATTCTGTTATGAGCAGCTATTGGTGTTGTTGTAATTTTCTATTGGTATTGTTGTAATTTTCTATTTGTTAATAAAAAGTTTTTTAGTGGATCAGAGTTAAATTTTTTTTGGGGGGTGGAGTGAGCCTGGAGGTGGCGGTTATTCAATGGGTGGTAGCTACTGGCTCTTCTCCCCTAGAAGAAGAAATTAAAGATCAAAACCTTAACATATTCAAAACATTGAAAACATTACATGGTTAGAAAGCTAACAAAGAGCTCAATGTCACTACATCATATTTTACGTCGAATTTACACCAAAGGCGTATCCACTATGAGATGGACCAACCTAAAATATTAAATCGATAGCTGAATACTTCCCGGAGATGATTAAACTGATCCTGGACGTTCACTCCTTTATCTTGTTTTTCAAAAATGAAACTGACACTGGTGTTATGACACTCTATGAGTGTATTGTACGTCTATCATATTGAAATGCCACTTGCATCTTACACAGGCTTAGTTGGTGTTTAGTACGAAACAATTGTATGGTGATTTGACAAGGTTCTTCACATTCCCTAATATACCTTTAATAAAAGCAGTGCAAGCTAACTTCGTCGATCGATGGTTCAAATTGCTCAAAAGAAGATAGGAGACGATTCAAATAATTTCAGCAGTTCGATTTTAGCCGTTCGACTTTCGTAGTTTCATTCAACGATTTTTTCCCTTGTTCACCATACGTCAGTTTTTTTGGCCTGCTCACCATTGAATGACTTGCATTGGTTATTTTCTTAGCGCGTGAGGTATTACAACACAAAATCACTTCCAAAAGTGATATCACATTCAATATTCGTTGTGCCCTACTGAGAAGGATATGAACGAAGAAGAAAACAACAATGACAATATGCCCTGCTTGCCTGCTATGGAAGAAAATGATAAGAGGACTGTAGTATTAAACCTTATAGGGCCAGTAATCTAGTCAAGCATCTCACGTCTTCTAAGCTATGATAATCCTGTTTCCATAACCCACCGTTTTTACAGACGGCATTGCAGGAACCCACTAAATTTTGTAGTTGCAACTACCCTGGTAGACATGTATGCAAAATGTGGAAGCATAGACAAGGCAGTGAAGTGTTTGACAAGATGCCTCAAACAGATGTAGTCTTGTGGACTGCAATGATTGCAGGATATGCACAAAATTGATTTGTTGAAAAGACTAGAAATTTCCAAGAAAATGCAATTGTCAGTTTTAAAACCAAATTCCGCAACCTTTGCTAGCATCGTCCCCACCCATGCCAAAATGGGAGCTTTGGAACAGTATATACATCCATCGCACAATAAAGAATAGATGAACTTTTTCAGATATCATGGTCGCGACTGCCTTAGTAGAGATGCATGCAAAAAGTGGAAGTATTAACAAGGCACGTGAACTGTTTGACAGAATGCCTGAAAAAAATATCATCTCATGGAGTGTAATGATGGTAGGATATGTACAAAATGGATTTGTTGAAAAGGCTTTAGAAAATTTCAAGCAAATGCAATTGGCTGGTGTAAAGCCAAATTCCACAGCTTTCGCCAGTATGCTCCCTGCATGTGCCAAAATGGGAGCTTTGGAACAAGGTATGGACATCCTTCAAAGCATCATGGAAGGAGGATCAAGATTTTTTGAGATATTATAGTTGGAAATGCTCTGATAGACATGTATATGCAAAATGTGGAAGCATAGAAAAGGCACGTAAACCGTTTGATAGAATGCCTCCAATAGAGATTATCTCATGGAAATGATTGCAGGATATGCACAAAATGGAATTTTAAAAAAAGTTTTAGAACGTTTCAAGCAAATGCAATTGGCAGGTGTATAGCTAGACTCCACAGCTTTTTCCAACATTCTCCCTACCTGTGCCAAAATAGGAGCATTGGAACAAGGTATGGACATCCATCAAAGCATAAAGACTTTATCTCTCCCCCTCCTCTCCATATCCCTTACCTTCTCCACCTCCATCTCCATCTCTTGCCTTTCGTGGGATCATATACATCATCCCTTTTTCCTTCATGGGTTGGGAACTTCTGGTTAAGGATCCTACCCAACTAATATGGTGGTTGTGAGGATTACCCAAAACTAACATAAATATATTATTTAGTAAGTCGATTGTTCACCTTAAAAAAAGGTGAATGAAATGGATACTGAGAAATTTAAAAAACATTACGACAAGGCAATGAATAGCTGTACAAGCTGAAAATAAATTATATTAAAATGAAGGTCAAAGAATCTAACTTAAATGAACTCAAAACATATATGTTGATATTAAGTGAAACATTTCCAAAAACTTAGAAATGGCACTTGTGTTTCTAGAGTATTTCCAAGAACAACCCGACATTTCTGGGTAGTTTATAGAATGAAAGTGGAGATCATAAAAAAAAATCAATCATAAGCTAAATTAACCCTGCCGCTAACCCTAACCTACTCTAACTTGAAGCAAAAATAGGTAGAGAAATTAGTGTACTGCACGTTCAAATTTGTATCTCTTGTCACCTAGAGGTTGATCAAATTTTTGGATATTGAGGAAGAGCAATTTGATTTGGATGCTTATGGAGTTACCCTTACTATTTTTTGTTATTTGTTACTTGGTGACAATGGTAGCAAGGGGGTTGACATATAGATCCAGAGATGATATAGATGCTCTCCAAGGAGAGATACATAAGGATTTGTTCTAGTACTTGACTATGATGTAGTTTGAACTTTAAACTACTATATCACAATTTATTAGCTATTGGAGGATAGATGTTTGCAATGCATGAATTACCAATTAAAGTTTTAGAACCGTTAATCTAACCGACCTGGTCAATTGTATTGAATAGAAAATTCAAAATGGATATTAATAATTATTGTCTATTTTTGTTTATATGCTTTTTTGACAATTTATTCACAAAACATGGATACTATGTGTAGCTTTATTTAAATTTTATATTCATATATTTTTAGTTTTAATTTTATATTTTTACGAAAGAATTGTGGGCGGTTTCAGAAATGTCGGCTTCCTCATCATTGTAAATAGGGAAGTGTGGTTTCTTGTAATGGCAAAAGTGTGGTTTCTCCTCATATCCTCTTAACGATCTCGTTTTCAATGAATTTTTTTGTCATTCTGTAAATTTGTGCATAGCCTTCTTTGGAACTATTCACAGCCTTCCTTATATGTTTTTCATACTCAAATCTACAAAATTCCAATTTCCCCTTGGATGAGGAGCCCTCCTCTCTCCCTTCTACACGTTCACCTTAGCGTGGGCTTCACTTTGTACCGAACCTCTCTATAGAGCCTTTTTCTCTTCTTCAAATTATGTGCAACCCCTCTTTCGTCTACTTGCTTGTTGCTATGCACCCATGTATTCTCTACACTACCTACTTCAAGTTTTACACGGGCTCTTTTGGCAATTCTTCTTCTCTTCTCACAGACTGTCTTACTGATTCTTCTCCCGCATGCCTTCTCACCTCTCCAACACTACTGTATGAGCTGCCTTCTTTGGCTTTGAACTTAGTCTCTCAAGTATTACTCTACATGCCCCTAAAAATTTCTCTTTGATATATTCTATATCGTCTTCCAATGGTTGCACAGGAATAGCAAAACACATGATGTTCTAAAATGAACAGCCATTTAAGAATCTTATCCAAAATGACTCGAAACCCAACAAAGCAATTTCAATTATTTTTGTTTGAATCTTCAAAATGCAAGCATCCATAAAAAATTGGGCCCAAGAAATATTAGAGGTTAGTCAATCTTCCCAAACAAGAGACAAAACATTTCATTTCACCAAATTACATTCTTGGAATTTAATAAATTGAGCCTTTTTTTGGTTATTTTTGCCATTTTTTTATGCTTTCCCCATCGCTATTGGTTTCGGCTCCTCCAAAATCTTCCTACCTGGTAATGACCTTTCACTTCTCCAATGGTTTTTTTTATGTGTATTCAATTATTTTCAAGTTGCAGTTCCAACGAATTTAACCATTTTGCAATATTTCTCGTGCAAAGTTTGTTCTAGTAAACTGCTAAGGATCTGAACGGGCATTCAACAGAGGAAGTTTCAATTGGATAAAGCAGGGACAAGTTAGAATATAAAGCACATTTTAAGGTAGTGCAAGCATCTTTTTGCAAATTCAATCAATACGTAAATTTCCAAGTGTGGTATCATTAAAAATAAATTTTAGCTTTTGACACACCATCTAGAAAAATCCAAGCAATTAGAAAGTGAAGAATCTTTCAACGTCAATGAGATAGGTTAATTCCTTGTAGATTGTTTGTCATAACTCTTTCTTATACAACGATCCCCTTCATAATTCTATTGAGAAATGGAGGCTCAGTTTGTATGTTATCAAAAACAATGAGACAAGTTTGAGTTAATAAAGCTAAATTGAATTGAGAAATTACAAGGTTGATGAAGACAAGTGGTTACAAATGTCTAATCTCATAAACTGATGGTGTATGCAATTAGAAGAACTTTTTAAAATAAGAAGGCTAGGCTATGAAGTGAGCTGTGAACTGCCCAATGGATGGTATCAAAGGTTTGAAAAGGGAAAATAAAGAATTGAAAATGTAAAATCAATATCATCATCGTGTACGGAGAGGGCACAAAAATTTTGAAGAGAAAAAATAAATACAGACATTTCCATTCACATGGATTTCTTTATAATTTGGTTTATGTGACTCTATTCTTGTATATTTGCTGGACAAAATTCACATGGATTTCTTCATAATTTGGTTTATGTGACTCTATTCTTGTGTATTTGTTGAATGTTTTATCCACTAAGACAATATTTTTTAGTAAAATTTGTTGGAAGTTCTCTGATTGAAAGAGATTTGTCAACAAGCATTTGCATAAAGGTTTCAAAACTAAAGATAATATTGTTGTCACTGGACCTTCAACAGTTGGATGGACATGGTTTCTAATTGCAACACTTCTTGTCCTACATATAAAATGAGCAAGATTTCTGGTGCCATTGTTAAAAGGAGGTGTTGTTATGACCAATTGCCCTTATGCACAAATTTATGAAAAAAAACTAAGACCAAAATTTATCCTAATTGACATTCTGAACCTCTTCGGCGTACCCATTGCACACCAAGGTGCAATTGCTAGTTTTAATTTGATATTGAAACACATGCAAACTTGATGGAGAGCATGCTCAAGATTGTGTCATTTTTTTTGTAATTTTCCAAAACACATCTTTGGATGTTGAAATGTCAATCCAACCCTTTGGGTTGGAAGCCTAAGGAAAATCCAAACGTAAGAGTTGGAAATTCCCAAGGAAAACAATAATGTGAGCATGCTATAATGCACTTGCATTATTTTTTGTCTTATCTTTCAATAGTATGAGTGTGTTATAATATGTTTGTGTTATTTTTAAGCAAAAATGATTCCCCCTCACCTTCTCTATCTCTCTCCCTTCTCTACCTCCCTCCCCTCTCTACCTCCTACCCTTAATCTCTCTCACCTCTTTACCTCCCCCCTTTTCTCTCACCTCTCTACCTCCCTTCCCTCTCTACCTCCTACCCTCTCTCACCTCTCTACCTCCTATCCTCTCTCAGACCTCTCTACCTTTTATCCTCTCTTTATCTCTTTGTCTTTGTCTCTTTGCCTCTCTCTCTCTCTCACTTCTCTACCTCCCTCCCCTTTGTACATCCTACTCTCTCTCTCTCTCTCTCTCTCTCTCTCTCTCTCTCTCTCTCTCTCTCTCTCTCTCTCTCTCTCTCTCTCTCTCTCTCTCTCTCTCTCTCCCCTACCCTCTATTTTTCTCACCTCTCTACCTCCTACTTACTCTCCTCTTTACCTCCCTCCCCTATATACCTCCTCCCCTCTCTCTCTCTCAACCTCCCTCTCATCTCTACCTCCTACTCTTTACCTTCTATCTATCTCTCCTCTCTACCTCCCTCCCCCTCTCTCTCACCTCTCTACCTCCTACCCTCCCTCTCACCTCTCTATCTCTCTACACTCTAACTACCTCTCCCTTTGTTCCCTCTCCCTTGCTCTCTACCTCTCCCTCCCTCCATCACTCTCTCTCTCTCTCTCTCGATCTCTTCTCACTTCCTCTCCCTCTCTCTGTTCCTCCCTCCCTCCCTCCCTATATTTCTCCCTCTCTTCCTCCCCCTCCCTCTCTCTTGTTGTTTAGCATATAAATTTTAAAGTTTAGGGATTAATTTTTAGGGTTTAGGGTTCATGATGAAGGGTTGAGCCTATCTACCTACCTCTCTATCACCTATCTCTTTCCTCTCCAACTCTCTCTCCCTCCTTCCATACCCCTGTCCATCCCTCTCTTCTCTTTTTATCTCTCACCTCTCTACCTCCATCCTCTCTCTCTTAACTACCTCTCGCTCCATCCCTCTCTCACTCTCTTTACATCCCCCTCTCTCCATCACTCTCTCTTCCTCTCTATCTCTCTTTCTCTCCCTCTCTTTACATTATTCATGGTTTAGGGTCTATGATGAAGGGTTTAGAGATTAAATTTATATTTATAGGTTTTAGTCTTAAATTATTAATGTTAGATTTTAGGGTTTAGCGAATAGTGTTTAGGGTTTAGGGTTTATGATGGAGAGTTCAATCTTGAGAGTTTAGGGATTAAATTTACTTTTCAAGGTTTCAGTGCTAAAATATATTAATTTTAGGTTTTAGGGATTAGGGTTTATGGCCCAAGGTTTAGACTTTAGGGTTTCTGATGGAGGGTTGAATGTTGAGGGTTTATGGGTTAAATTTAGTTTTAAATATGTTAGTGTTAGCAATTATAAATGTTATATTTTAGGGTTTAAGGTTTAGGGACTAGGTTTTAGAGTTTAGATCCTATGGTTTAAGGTATTTGGTTCAGGACTTAGGGTTTATGATTGATGAGGGAGGGTTTGGGGTGGCACCTAATTCTCTCTCTCACTCTCTTCTTCTCTTTATGCCTCCTCTCTATCTCTATCCCCTCACTACCTCTCTCTCACTCCTTCCTTATGTCTTTCTTTCTATCACTCCTTTGTCTCTACTTCTACCTACCAACTCTCTCTTTCTCTCTTTGCATCTCCATCTATCTCTCTTTGTGTGTGTGTGTGTTTCTCTCCCACCTTCCCTCCCTTACCCCTTATATCTCTATCTCTATATCTTTTATCTGATTGGAATTGTCTCTTCCTATTGGAATTAGACTCCACATAAGTTATAATACAAACATATTATAGCACACTAACATTTTAAGGAGACACAAGAAAATGTTAAAAATTATTTGGATCCCTCTCTCTCTACCTCCATCCCCTATTTTCCTCATAATGTATCTCTCTCCATATCTCTACCTCCCTCCCCTCTCTACCTCGTACTTTATTTCTCTCTCACCTCTCTACCTCCCTCCCCTCTTTACCACTATCTCCTCTCTCTCTCTCTCTCTCTCTCTCTCCCACCTTCCCTCTCTACTTCTCTCTATCTCACCTATCCCTCTCTACCTATCCCTCTATTCCTCCCTCTCCCCTTCTCTCTCTCTCCCTCTCCCTCTCTCCTTCCCTTTATACTTATCATAACTTGACTTAAACTTATCATTTTTTAATTTTTAATTTTTTCATTGTGTAAAGAATTCTCTATAAATTGATGCCATATTTTTTTTTAACAAGAAAATTCATAAATTAAAAGTTATTGAAAAAAATATGAAAACCTATCATTTCAAGTTTATGGACTAGTTTCCTCATAAATTAATTAAAAAATAGAAAAAAAATCCAATCATAAAAAAAGACATATTTGAAAACTATATATTGTCATCTATAATGGGTTTTGAATTTATAAAACAATTTTTACAAAAAACCTCATCATCTATATTGCGAAACTTAGTTTTTCTCTGTAAATTGCCATGATCTTGTACTTGTAGGTTCAAGGCTAGGTGTTAGGTTATCATGGCTTTTATGAGCCTAAATCCAAATGAAAATATGTATTGTGAGTTTCAAACATTTTGGAACGAGTACCCACTTTAAAATGGGTACCGGTTTTAAAGTTGAAAAAAGACACTTCCGTTGAAGGTGGACCCAACTTCTTGCACTTACCTTAACATACCCTTATTCTCGATATTGATTTTATTTTAGCATGCAAACCCACAATAATTGAAAAGAGTTATAATTTTAGGAAATTATGCAAAGTTTATTGTTACTCTATAATTTTTCATTAAATTATGCTTCAATGCAATAGAAATTTGTACACATAAAATTTTATGATGGTTTGCTAGAGGATTTTAAACCTCGACCTATATATAAAGAGTTATAAAGTAATCATGGGTTTATTCTTCTGTTTAAGAATTATGGTACTCTTAAAAGGTTCACCATAGAACACTTTCACATTTCGTACACTGTTTTGATAGTGGCAAACACTTTTGGTCCTTCCCTTAAACATAGTTGAGTGCTAGATTTTGGGTAAGGCTATGAAGATATGTGTTTAATATATTACACTGTAAAGTATTTGAGAGATTATTTAAGTTGGCATTCATTGACAACTTTTGTAAATTTAAAATATGATGGTTCCTTATGTTATAGCTCCATATACATTTTCAACCTTATAGGCCAAGAGATTTCCTTATGTGTATGTTTGTTGTTATCAGCCTTATAGGCTAGAGTCTTCTGAATGTATATGACTATTGTTTATTCTTATAAACTAGAGTTTCATTAATCTTGTGTTTCTTATAGTGATGGTTTCAACACGAAAATGAATATCAAGCTAGGGTGAGAAATGACAAAGGACTTGCAAGTGATTGGCATTATATTGTAATGTTTTGTAAAGCTTGGTTTTATATTGTAATGTCATTTTGAATGATTATGCTTAAACCATAGGAGTATTTTATATTTTATTAGCCTTGTCAAAATGGAATTACTATGTTTAAACCTATATTATTTTAACTGTTATTGAAAAAGTCATTTTGGAATGACTATTCTTAAACCCAAAATTGGTTTTCTTTGTTATTGACATCATTGTTAAGGGAGGACTATGTATAAATCCTATATATTATTTATTGGTTCACAAATATATATTTTATATACTTTTGATAGTGGCTAAGATGTAATTTTATTCATGTATTACTCTAGCATTTAATAGTGATTATATAATGACTTAACTAGTTAGGGTTTCAGGTCCAACAGTTTCTGGATTTTGTTCCTCTTAATCTGTAACTCCAAATTCCAAATTTTCAATTGTTTAGGACCCACCTAGGAAACATACACCCAACTGGATTATGAGTCCCAATGGGCATCAAACAACAAGATTTTAGGGTTTTAGAGCTTGTTTTGACCTCATCACTCTCCCAAGTGCACCTTTGTACTTTCTTAGTCTTTTATTCTGCATTTCAATTTCATTTCCTATGTCATTTGGTTAGGTTTTGCATGGTACTTTGAATTCCATTTACATTTCTTGTCTTTCCAAGCCCTAGCTTGGTGGTGAGCTCTCCTTTATTCCATAATCACACGCTAGGACAACCCTATTGCAAGATCTCTTTCTCCTACTTCATCCTTGGATTGAGATCTCTAGGGTTACCTTGAATGATAGTTGGAGAAAAGTGTTGTTCTATGTCCTAAACTATAGAGCAACATTTTTTGACAAATCATTTCCTATGCCTCTTTTTACACATGTGAGAAGATGCAACCCTATCCCTTTGATGCAAATAAGATCTTATCCATCCAATCATATCTATTCTTGACCCAACTAAATCCATCCATCATAAAGTGCCACTTGGAATTCTCTTCATCCTCCAATACTCTCATTAATAAATAGTCCTTGATTCAAAACCCTCAAAATCTAGATATAAGACCTCTTAGAGGCCATTTTAAGAGTAGTCCATGAATGTTATGTAATACTATTAATTTGAGAGCAACCAAATCCCTTATTTATTCTGTCAAAACATAAAGAAAATATCAAGAGGATCATAGTGCACAACTTCTATTCATCAAGCTCCAAAGGTTGTGATAGAAGACAAGGTATAGAAGTATTTCTTTATGGTTTGTTTCTTTATTTTTCACATTACTTTCTCACACATATAGTTTTCATATTACCTCTTTATTACTTCATTTGTAAGATATGTAAAATCTCTATTATCCTTTTTGTTATTTTTATAAAATATTTTCAACTCCCTTACCTCTTGTAGTTCTTCCATCTTGAAACAATATGACAATCTATGCTTAAGTTGCTACTTGAAATTGAAATAAAAATTGCTTATGCACTATGCAAAAAAGACCTGATGAATTAAAACTATTGGGGAATAAAACCAAATTACCATTCTTCCACTAAATTTTTCAACTGCAAGAATGAAAAATGCTAAATCTTTGTTAGTCATATCTCCAATGACCTTATAATTTCTAATCTTTACAAAAGACATCTAAATTGATCCATGTTTCTAGAAAAGCTAAACTTGCTATCAAAATAACCATCATCCTTATTGACACCTTCATTAAATTTATTACTTTTGTATTCACTCTCACCATTACTATCATATAATAAATTCATAGTCTTCATACCTTAATTTTTATTTTTATTTTACACTCATAATTATAATGCTTAAATTTCTTGCAAAACAACATTGAATTTGATATTATCATACCTTTATTTTTTGTATTCATGGTTGCCACACTTTCTTATTCCTTTGGTTCATAATGATTGTGAATTCTCTTTTCATGTTGACCACTCTCTTGATAGTGACTATTACCTCTTCATCTTCTTGCATAAAAATCTTTTTCCTCTACCTTTATTAGACATCAATACTTATATTTAGAGGCTTTCACCAAGGAAGGAATCAATGTTCAATTTTTACCTTTGCTCATAGGTCGACAATGACCCCATTAACTCATCTTGAGATAACCTTTTCACATATTTTGATTATTCTATAGTAATTACAATATAGTCAAACTTTTCAAGAAATCCCCTTAAATTTTTCCATGATCCTTTCTTCTTCCCTATTCTGTTTAATTATCCTTGACTGGATACCATTACTTGAGTAAATAATTATTCTATTAATTCGTACTAGATTCTATCTATAAGTTTTTAACTTCTATTTTTGTTAGTTATAACCTCACTAATTTTACCTTACCTACATTTGTATGTTCTCTAAAAAATATCTCATACTTATTTGGACTTTGTTCTATGGAGATTCATGGAAGAATACATTATCATAATTTTTATAAAATATAACACTTTAACACCTTTCTTATTTTCCTTCAACAAATTATTTTGTGCTTGAGTTAACACAATGTATGTCTCATGATTAGTAGGTTTTGAGAAACCATTATCTACAAACTACTAAAGCTCTTTAGAGAAAAATATTGTCTTCATCTTAATATTCCAATGACCATAATTTTTCTAATAAAAAGTGATATTTGTTGTCACGGACTAATTTTGCTAGCAATTGCTCAAACACTCCAAAATAAAAATATCAATTTTTGTTTGAAATTTGTCAATCTTTGACTCATAATCTTGATTAAAAAATTTATCCAAATAACTAGCCTTTGCTAAACTAGCCAACACTAACTCTCACTTGCTAATCCCAATATGCTTTAATGTCAATTGAAAGTAAGAAGTGTGCATTATTTTAGTAAACATAAGAAGCTTTAAAAATAGACACACAAAGTGAAAATACAAATTTGATGAAATGTGTGTGCCAAGTTTTAATAAACTATGTTATGCTTTAAAATGAACATTAAATCCTACTAGATTCATCATTAAACATGTTGCTATATATATATAAATATAAACTAAACAAATTCCATATTAACCTAAAATAATCGATGTATTGTTGTTGCAAAACTATTGTTTGATATTTTTTCATACATTACTTTCATCCATATTTGCATTGTTACAACTATGTTTAAAAAAAATTGATTAGTATACATTTATATATATAGAAACAAAATCAATTCTATATTAACCTAAAAAAATCGATGTATTGTTGTTGCAAAACTATTGTTTGAATTTTTTTTCATACATTACTTTCATCCATATCTCATTCTTACAACTATATAAATTTTTTTTAAATGACGAGTATAAAATATATGCTAAAATTTAAGCAACAAGCTTCAATAGTTACCCAACATTCTAAAAACTTAATTCTAGGGAATTCTAGGGATTGGCTTCACAATTTTTCGATTAATTATAGTTTAGGTTCTTTATATTATACATTCTACTAATATTAATTATGTTAAAATTTTTTGTAGAGATTGGAACTATGTTTCTAATATCTTTTAGTGCAAGTAAAATTTCAACACTCATTTTAATATAATTATTCTTAAATATCATCTAATTTAATAATTAGTATATATCTTAAATAAATATATCTAAAAACTGCGGAGAGATATCAATTTGGAGCTATTGTATTTACTTAAAAGTTATTTTATTTTAGTTTAAAACTATTTATTTAAGTTAATACATGTAGACATAAATGTTAGTGTTGTTTATTTTAAAAAAAACTTAACATAGATATTTTGACGAATGTCAAATTTCAAATAAAAACTATGAATTTTTGTTAACACGTCCAAATCATCACACTCCACCCCTAAAAATACCTCTCAACATTAGTTAAAAGTAAATTTTAACTAATAAAAATAAATCAACTATTTAAATAACTTTTGAATATTAATAAAATATAAAAGTACATGAACTATTTGACCATTTAACTTACATGTAATTTTTTACATAGACTGTGCATATGAAATGACGGAGGAGTCCAGGGCTCCCTGGTAGAGAAGAGGCAAAGGCCTATCTGGAATGTCTGGAATGGTGGCCTCTCCCTCCAACATCTTCAAAGCCTCCGCCATGCTCGGTCTGAATGCCACCATAATATGTGCGCACAGAATACCCACTAAAACGAATCTCTCCATTATATCTGCAGGCCCCTTCTTACGGATTCCGCTGTCTACGACCTCAATCGTTTTGCCTGCCTTCACAAGTTTCCATGCCCAATCGGTGATAAGATAATCAGATGGGGACTCCACAGATGTGTCGAGAGCCTTTCTCCCACTCATAATCTCCAACAGAACAACCCCAAAACTGTAGACATCGCTTCGGTCTGTAAGCTGACCATACAGAGCATATTCAGGGGCCAAATACCCATGCGTACCTGCTATTCGTGTCGTGAGGTGTGATTGCCCTTCTGTGGTCATCCGAGCCAGTCCAAAATCCGCCACGCAGGCGTTCATTTCATCGTCCAGAAGTATGTTAGTGGCTTTGATGTCTCTGTGATATATCGCTGGCTGCACGCCGAAATGCAAATAGCACAACCCCTTAGCGGTGCCGATCGCTATGTTCTTCCGCTGCTCCCACTCTAATCTCCTCTTGCTCTTTTTCTCCCCTCCGAAAATATGTTCATCGAGGCTGCCATTAGCAAGGTAGTCGTATATCAGAAACCGCTGGCGCCCATCTGTGTCATCGCTGGCGACACAGAAACCTCTCAGAACTACCAGATTCCGGTGCCTGATGCTGTTTATTATCTCCACCTCGTTTATGAATTCTGAATCGCCTTCCGAAGTGCAATTTTTGATTCTCTTCACCGCAATCTGGTGACCGTCGGAAAGTGTTCCCTTGTACACTGTCCCGAAACCGCCCTCGCCGATGACCTTGGCGGCGCTGAAATTGTCCGTGGCGCCCGCGATCTGTTGTATGTTGAACCAGACAGCGCCCGCGTTGGGCTTCACGGAGCCCTTCAAAGCGCTTCTGCTCGTCTCCACGAAATGCCTGTGCTTGGCTTTGCGTTTAATCTTCACCCACCAATAGTAACACAGGCCAAAGCTACAGAGCATAATGATGCCTATTACAACGCCCATACAACCATATAACACGATTTGCCTGTGAGGTGTGGGATTTGTGTGGTTGAAGTGCAAGCGGAGGATACACTCAGCAGCTTTTTTACTCTTAGGCCCAAATTCATTAACCACGCCAATAGCATACATGCACACAAAATAGTAACATTGGGTGCTTATTTCCTATGTAACCTCTTTTATCATGCCCAGCAATTGCCTGTGAACCACTTCTCCGCTATCATGGCATATATGGCAGGCAAACATTGTAGAGATATCCCCTTTACAGACTTTGTCAATTGCAGTTATTCCTACTTTGTCAATCCAATCTTTCTTGGTCTGTATACCACCACAGGAGCTTGGATTCGAGACAAATTCAGATGTGCCGTTGAAACAGAGACTAACCAAGTTAGATTGAAGGCCCAGAACTGTTAGCTTTTGTTGGTATCTGGTTAGGCAGGCAGCAACGGAGGCATTGTCCGGAAGTTCGAATGTCGATTCATCTTTCAGGTATTGCGCAAGGCCTACACCTAATACGCTTCTCAACGCCGTACCACAAAGTTTCAGTTCCGTTGTAGTTTGAATAGATCGACAGTAAGATGTATTCCATGACATCTGAGTAACATACTCGAAGTTAATTGGACATTCGACTGCAGAAGTAAGGATAGCCCAATGCAGCACTAACAGCAGCACCATGAGTTCTTCCAAACCCATCTTCATTTTCTCTTACAATGAGAATACTCAGGGGAATACTGCCAATGGGTAGCAGTTCATGGTATTTCGAGGCAAGTTAACTATAGATCAGTCTGCGACCTGGGGCGAGGTCTGAGCGTGCGTACCTTTCTGGAAAGTATTAAGTGACGTTTGATTCTGTGTGCGGACCAACCACTGCAAAAAGTGAAGTCAAGTTTGATTCTGTGTCCAATATCCATGACCAACTGGCAGCCACATTAATTCATTTGGATTGGAGGGACTAGAGCGGGCCCCGGGCGTGTTATCCATCCAGCATATGCCCATGCAATCGTAAATTTCAGTTCATTATAATTTTAAAAAAAAATCTATTAATTAAAAATCACAGACCCTTCGTCGCCCGCCCGCAGTGTGTTGTTGGAGAGTTCCCGCAAAGCCCTTCTCATGTAGGTAGGGGGCAGTCATTTCAACGACCAAAGCTTAAAAAGCATTTTAGAAAGTAGTTGTATTTTCAGAAGAGATAAAAGCTCGAATGCATGTGAGGGGAGAGGGCCCAATCTTGGAGTGGGGTCATATAATGGGCAGAGGAGTTGATCGAAATGGGTTCCTATGTGGAGCATATAATTGACTATAAGATATTCAACTTATCTCTTTAAAGTAAAATACTTTAAAATATTTAAATGTAACATATTTTGTTTTATAATTCATTTTTATTTGTCTCAAAAAAGTGATGCGTCATAAAAGTCTTATAAGTTAGAGAATATTAGATTTTTTTATGATACAATTGATACACATTTCATGCTACTAAGATATATATCTTTTCAAATAATATTGGACATATACATTTAAAACATACACTTTAATACTCCCATCTATAAATGCTATGACCATCCATTATCAAGTTCTACAATTTTAAAAAGTAATTGTTTTGTCTCAACATAAAACAAGTCCATTTGTCACATCATACGATCAAGTACGACCATAGTATATCTTAGTTTTTCAAATATGAAATCCTCTTTAAACACAAAGCATGGTTGTGTGTCCCATCGATTAAACTCACATGCCCAACAACTAGTCACTTCCTCCTTTAATACCTACACACAACACACTTGAAGTTGTAAGTCTCACTAATGAAACTGTTAAAACAAGAGGACATAACATTAAAAATTCATATCATACAAGCATTTGACCAAATCAATCAACTCTCAAATTAATGACTAAAAAAAAAAAAAAATGAATCATACACTTGCAACACAATCAATAGTGGAAGGTTCACGTATTAAGACAAGAGGATAAAATTTTAAGACTTCGTATAAAACAAACATTCAAGACTTCATCAATATTACCAACTCAAATAGGCATAACATCCACTAGATCCATTTATTTATCTCATTTGAATCCATCACCAATTTTGTTATGTATTTTGTTGTTTGTTTTCTCTTTTGTTCTATATTTTACTAGTGGTAACAACTTAAGAAGAGGAAGTAGCAGTAGAAGATTAACAAAAGAAAATTGCATATTCTTCTAAGCATTATACTAGTTTACCATATACTATATATTCCTATTTCTTTTGTAGGATGTTATTACTTTAGACAATGTGTTGTAAGTGCATATATGAGGTTTACAATTCTATTATCTATGGGTATGTGCAAGGGGATGTGGGACCAAAAGGGGGTCTTAAGTGACCAATTTTTTTTTTTCAAATTAGGAAAGAATGATCTTGGATGAGAAATTGAAGATAGTTACATTGAAAATTAGAAGACATAACAAGAATAAGAGTTGTAATGCTTCAATCTACTTTCTAAACTACTATTTTTTTTTAAAATGGTGGAGATTAAGGGGTTCCAAAAGGGGAAGCACACAAAAGTGCTCTTGCTTTTGTCAAAAAATATAACATATTGTTTGGTGTGCTTCCCCTAAAATGTTAATTTTCTTTTAGTATTTAAAAAATAACTTTTGTGAGAAATTGACTAACATCATGTAGTTTATGCTTGATTTTTCTACTAATTTTTTAATAATAATTGATTTTTTACTAATTTTCAAAGAGGACACATCTTGAAACACAAAAAGTTGAACATGTTCCCCCAAATTTTATAAGAAACTAATCGAAAATATATTTTTTACTATGTATAGAATAGAGTCTAGTTTCTAAAAATATAATTTATTTGAAATTTCAACAAACAACTAAAAAAGGAAGTCAAAAATACCATACATAGGTCTTTGACAAAAAATGGAGTAACTAGAAGAAGAAATTAAAGATCAAAACCTTAACATATTCAAAACATTGAAAACATTACATGGTTAGAAAGCTAACAAAGAGCTCAATGTCAATACATCATATTTTTAATTTGATATTGAAACACATGCAAACTTGATGGAGAGCACACTCAAGATTTTTTCATTTTTTTGCAATTTTCCAAAACACATCTTTAGATGTTGAAATGTCAGTCCAACCCTTTGGGTTGGAAGCCTAAGGAAAATCCAAACATAAGAGTTGGAAATTCCCAAGGAAAACAATAATGCGAGCGTGCTATAATGCACTTGCATTATTTTTTTGTCTTAGCTTTCAATAGTATGAGTGTGTTATAATATGTTTGTGTTACTTTTAAGCATAAATGATTCTCCCTCACCTTCTCTATCTCTCTCCCCTCTCTACCTCCCTCCCCTCTCTACCTCCTACCCTTAATCTCTCTCTCACCTCTTTACCTCCCCCCTTTTCTCTCACCTCTCTACCTCCCTTCCCTCTCTACCTCCTACCCTCTCTCACCTCTCTACCTCCCTTCCCTCTCTACCTGCTATCCTCTCTCAGACCTCTCTACCTGTTACCCTCTCTTTATCTCTTTGCCTCTCTCTCTCTCTCACTTCTCTACCTCCCTCCCCTTTGTACATCCTACTTTCTCTCTCTCCTCTCTATCTCTCTTCCCTCTCTACCTCCTCTCTCTCTCTCTCTCTCTCTCTCCCCTCTTTACCTCCTACCCTCTATTTTTCTCCCCTCTCTCTCTCACCTCTCTACCTCCTACTCACTCTCCTCTTTACCTCCCTCCCCTCTATACCTCCTACCCTCTCTATCTCTCAACCTCCCTCCCGTCTCTACCTCCTACTCTTTACCTTCTATCTCTCTCTCCTCTCTACCTCCCTCCCCCTCTCTCTCACCTCTCCCTCCCTCTCACCTGTCTATCTCTCTACACTCTAACTACCTCTCCCTCCCTCCATAAATCTCTCTCTCTTGCTCTCTTCTCACTTTCTCTCCCTCTCTCTCTATTCCTCCCTCCCTCCCTCCCTATTTTTCTCCCTCTCTTGCTCTCCCTCCCTCCCTCTCATTGTTTAGCATATAAATTTTAGAGTTTAGGGCTTAATTTTTAGGGTTTAGGGTTCATGATGAAGGGTTGAGCCTGTCTACCTACCTCTCTATCACCTCTCTCTTTCCTCTCCAACTCTCTCTCTCCCTCCCTCCATACCCCTATCCCTCCCTCTTTTCTTTCTTTATCTCTCACCTCTCTACCTCCATCCTCTCTCTCCTAAATACCTCTACCTCCAGCCCTCTCCCACTCTCTCTACATCCCCCTCTCTCCATCACTCTCTCTCTTCCTCTCCATCTCTCTTTCTCTCCCTCTCTTTACATTATTAATGGTTTAGGGTCTATGATGAAGGGTTTAGAGATTAAATTTATATTTATAGGTTTTAGTGTTAAATTATTAATGTTAGATTTTAGGGTTTAATAGTGAATAGTGTTTACGGTTTAGGGTTAATGATGGAGAGTTCAATCTTGAGGGTTTAGGGATTAAATTTACTTTTCAAGGTTTCAGTGTTAAAAAATATTAATTTTAGGTTTTAGGGATTAGGGTTTAGAGTTTAGGGTTTATGGCCTAAGGTTTAGAATTTAGGGTTTATGATGGAGGGTTGAATGTTGAGGATTTATGGGTTAAATTTAGTTTTAAATGTGTTAGTATTAGCAATTATTAATGTTAGATTTTAGGGTTTAAGGTTTAAAGGGCCTAGGTTTTAGAGTTTAGATCCTATGGTTTAAGGTATTTGGATTAGGACTTAGGGTTTATGATTGATGAGGGAGAGTTTGGGGTGACACCTAATTCTCTCTCTCAAGTTCTCTTCTTCTATTTATGTCTCCTCTCTATCTTTATCCCCTCACTACCTCTCTCTCACTCCTTCCTTATGTCTCTCTTTCTATCACTCCTTTGTCTCTACTTCTACCTACCTACCTACCTCTCTCTCTCTCTCTCTTTGCATCTCCATCTATCTCTCTTTGTGTGTGTGTGTTTCTCTCCCTCCTTCCCTCCCTTACCCCTTATATCTCTATCTCTATCTCTTTTATCTAATTGGCATTGTACCTTCCTATTGTAATTAGACTCCACATAAGTTTTAATGCGAGCATATTATAACACCCTCACATTTTAAGGAGACACGAGAAAATGTAAAAAATTCTTTGGATCCCTCTCTCTCTACCTGAATCCCCTATTTCCCACATAATGTATCTCTCTCCACATTTCTACCTCCCTCCCCTCTCTATCTCATACTTTCTTTCTCTCTCACCTCTCTACCTCCCTCCCCTCTTTACCACTATCCCCTCTCTCTCTCTCCTTCCATGTCTACTTATCTCTCTCTCTCTCTCTCTCTCTCTCTCTCTCTCTCTCTCTCTCTCTCCCTTCCCTCTCTCCTCGCTATCTCAACTCCCCTCTACCTGTCCCTCTCTCCCTCTCCCCTTCTCTCTCTCCTCTCACTCTCTCCTTCCCTTTATACTTCTCTCTATATCATATATACCTCTCTACCTCTCCCTCTCTCCCTCCCCCCACCTCTCTCTCTCTCTACCCCCTTTCTCACTCACTCTCTCCTTCCCTCTCTATCTCCTCTCTCTCTCTCTCTACCTCCCTCCCACTTTGACTCCAACCATGTATTCCTTATTCTTTAAAAAGAAGCTCTTTCATTTTAATAATTTTCTTCTTGCTAGCTTATATTTTTCTCATATACTTATGCTCAATACTTAAATTTCTACTTATTCTATAAATTTATAAGGCTTATTGGTTAAAAAAATTTGCATTCATTTTTAGTCTCTATGTTGTGAATGCATTAATATTGTTTGTAGGAATATTTTTTTTCTATATTACTATTAACCCTTATACAGGATTGTATCATAGCTTCTTGTATTGTTGACTCCTTATCTTATTTGTTTCTTGATGGGGCAACAATTCTTCTCCTCTTTAATTACAACATTATTCTTTATCATTTTTATTTCTAGATTATAATGTTGGAGAACTTTATTGTGTGTTATTTATTTCTCTTCTCTAAAGAAGTATTATATCTCTCTCTCACACACACACACGTCTTTTCTCAAGAAATCTCTCTTATAGAATTACTTTTCTCTTCTTACAATCAATTTGAAGAGCTTATTTTTAATTATATATTTAAATCTCTTTGGAATTCATTATTGCTTATTTTTATTGACACTCTTGGGTCTTGTATCACTCATATTCCTTCTTGCACACACACACACAATAATAAATCTCTCTAGGTTTTATTTATTATTATTTTTATTATTCACACTATCATTTAGTTCATAACATCTATGAACTAAGAATATTTAGGATAAGAACACACACTTTATTCTATTGATTTCTTGTTTAATCTAAAAGGATAAAGTACAAGCTTGAATGCCTTGGCAGACTCTTATGCAATCTTAATATTTTTCTCTTTTCTAAAAAAGTTGATAATTTTACTCTACCATATTAGAAAAACATTATTAAGTTTTATATTTTCTATCCCCCTTTGTTATTTCGATAATTTATTTTAGTTTCTTTATTTTGGTGCATATTCATGTGATATTCATGTTATTTGTTTGATTGTTTTGTACAAATTTTATCACTATCTAACTTTATTTATTTTCTTGCATATAGCATGAATCTTCTATTGGAATAATGGTGAAACCCACAAGTGCAACAATCCATTAGAAAAGCCAAAAAAAATCCATAAATGAGAGTTACAATGGAAATTTAGTATATTGCCACAATAAAAATGAAATATAATATAATACAATCTAATGAAATAATCATGCTATAAGGGAAAAGATAATTTTTTAAGCTATATACCAAGATCATGCCACGTGGCTAAATCCTATAAAACGAGACAAAAAGAAAAAAATGTATACCTAAGTAAACTTAAGTGACAAAGTGTGAATAGGTGGTCAAGTATAACTAGCTAGATAACATATCTTTTTCATACCAAAACTAACCTTAAGTGCAGCTTAGGGAGGCACAAAATAATGCATGAAAAGAAAACATGGGTCTCAATAGCCTGGTTTGATGAGGTGCTCAAGTAGAAAATGTATCTCTCACAAATAGAGATAAGGAGAAAAATTCACATGGGAAAAATCCTCTCCAAAAGAAAGAAAAACATGAAAAATGTGAAGGAAAGAGGAATCAAGAGGACCCCCAAAGGAAATATTCCTTCACCCCAAGCATTGATCACAATTGAAAAGAATGGGGTGAAAACAAAGGATTAGTTTATATTTTTCAACATGCTCCTCTATAGGCCAATACTTTAAGTTCCAAAAACCATCCTAGATGAGTTCTTGTATGAAGTGCATGTGGATATCAATATTATTAGTTTGTTAATGTTCCACTAGGTTATATGATATATGTATGACACTTGTAGTGTATTACCAAAGAATAACAAGACTATCAAGAGGAAATCTAAACTCTATCAACAACTTTTGGAGCCAAAGAACCTCCTAGATAGCTAAAACTATTGCTCAATGCTCAACCTCTATAGATGGTAATGAAATAGTAGATTGATTCTTGTAATACCATGTAATGGGGAAAAACCAAAGAAAAAGAGAAAACCAAAGGTATACTTACTAACATCAACAACACCAATGCAATATGAGTCAGTGAAGCTGACAATTTGAGAATGTCATGATGTATAATAAATACCAAAACGAATGGTGTCATGTATACATATCAATTTTTTTTTTACATCCTTCCATTGACTCTCATTTTTATTGTGAAAGAAATGAGACAAGGCCATGATCACCCTCATAATCTAGGTATGCAATTTTAGAAGGGTACATGTGAGTTTTGTGCCCATTATCAACTTACAAACTAGCTTGATGGTGAAAAACTCTAACCATTTGAATAATATGGGAGCATCATATAATCAACCACTCCAATAACCAAAATTTACTAATTTCAAACATTACACATAAGAATTTGAACACCAAAACAAAATTTGGAGCAAAATTTTTGGTGTAATTTTGATAACAATTTTCACATGTGTGAGAATATTTTGGGGAATTTTAAAGAGAGGGTGAACATAATAAGAACCCTAATACTATAAAATGATAATTTATTATTAATATGATAGTTTACTAAGACATTCCTATGGATATATTTTGTGAACATGGGCATGTGCAAGATCATGATGGGCCAAACAGTGGTGATAGATATAAATCTCTTTTTATTAACTATTTTCTAAGTTCCAAAATCATTCTCCCTACACTCATGAATACATGATATAGATTTTGATAACCAACTACATTGCAAACACTTTTCATTTAAATAATATTTTTTATATAAAAAATAAAACCATCATCTTTAGCACATGTATAAAAATAAATATAATAAGTTCCTCAATAACTCTGGTAGTTGCATTGCACTAGACTCCTGTAGCATTTCATTAGTATGTGAATGAAATGAAGAAAAATAGGTGGGTGCTTTCTTTTGCTTCTAGGGTTTTGGACCTAAAAGGAGAAAGACCAATTTTTCAACCTTTCACTCAAGAACAAACCCTTGAGATTTCAATGCAAAGGAGATTGAAAACTTATAAAGGGAAGGTTATAGGGATTGAATAATGTCTAATGAGGGGTTCACCACCAAGTATAAACTTGGAAGAGAAAATGTTTGAAAACACAATGTGATATGCAAACAAATGATAAATGACCTAGAAAGATAAGCAAACTATAATGAAAAGTTATGAAACTAGAAATGTGCACCTGGGAAATTGAAGGAGGAAAAATGAAGGTCTAGAATCCTAAAAAATCTATTGTTGAAGTTGACTTGGATTCATACGCTAGGCTGGGTGAATCAGTCTAGTTTTCTGGAAAATGCATAGGAGCAAGTTTTGGCGAAAAGGGTATCTAGATCTACAAAAATCCCGTTCAGGCTTGTATAATGGGACTCATTCACCAATAGTGGTGAATCAATCCACTTTTTCTTTTCGGGAAGTTCCAGACTAGATCTTGTGCCTCTTGGTCTTCTTTTTTCTTCTTGATTAGTTTTTGGATTCGAAACTACAAAAAACCACCTATAGGTCTTCTCCAAGCTTCTCCAAGGCTTGATGACAACTTTGACAACTTTTAGGAACTTGACAACTTTTCTCCAACTTTGCTTCTTGGAAAATTTGCAACCTAGGTCTACAAGTCACACACAAGAAGAGGGAAAAATGTTGTGGGGGTTAGTGAATAGGGATTTTCCTTGGTCAAACCCCTTATTGGTAATTAAACCTTGAAATGAAAGCAAATATGAAAGGAGAATGATGAATGAACAAAAGAAAATTGTTGATGTTGCAACTCACCAAACCCTTGCAATAAGAGGTTGCAAACATTTAAGTGATGGCTCCAATGGATGTGGTTCTTGACTCTTGCTTGATATTCATAGATCTTGAATGCAATGCTTGCTTGAATCACAAAACCCTACACTACAATTGTTAGCTCTAAGAAAACATGATGCAAATAACCTTTGACATGATGAATGCCACTTGAAAGATGCTCTTGAATGCTTAATAATCTGCTCTTGAAATGCCTTGAATGCTCTTGTGAATGCTCAAATCCTCTTGTGAACTCTTGAATGCTTGTGAAATTTTCTAGGTGTTGAATATGAATGAAAGAACCTTATATTTATACTTAATTATGAAAGGATTCCTAAAATCACAACACAACAAGCTGACATCAGATCTAGGAGAATAAAATCTCACCAAAAATTTGAATTAAATTTGAATTTTTTTCACACAGGAATCATTCACCCAAGGTGGATAATGAGACCCATCACACATAATGTATAGGACCAAAAATCAAAAGTTTCTAGAAATGTGTTAAACCTACATCGGGGCCAAAAAGACCTAGGTGGGACTCATTCACCCAAGGTGGTGAATGAGTCCCAAACACTATGTTTGGGCCACATAAGCTAGGAACACCTAAATTATGATTGGTTACTGATTGGAGTTGAGATTATCCTAAAAAAGATGCAATAAATGAGGCCTGTGGATGCAAAATAGGGCCAATTAAAGCATAAGAAAGCTAAATTGTTAATGAAAATCCTAGTGAAACATGAATGTGTGTTACAACACTTTATAACACTCCAAATAAGGAAAGATCAATGTTAATTATGATTAAAATTATGTTTAGGTTGATAAAACCCTAGAAAAGTGTGGAAATGTGTTACAACACTTCACAACACATTTGCAAGGCACCATTAAATTTCATTAGTTCACAAGGGCCCAAGATCTAGTGTGAATGTCTTACCCACATTACAATTCATTAAATCAAGGTAACATTAAGCCAAAATCCACAAGGAGGACCCAAACGAGTGCAAAAAATGTCAAAGGATCCTTTTTTCAACACTACATTTAGCCCCCCCTTTAGTGAGAGGACGAAATAGCTTCCAACTCCGACTAAAGTAGACAAACATGCACCAAGAGGCATTCCAATGAACCAATTCTAGCAAGATGAGACAACAACAATCAAGAGGGGTAATCAAGCCTATAGGATCAAGATCCCATGACAAACCAAACATAAGCATGAAGGAACACACATGAAAATGATATAAAGAACATTGACAATGCCAATCATACACCGCCAAAGATGAAAAAGAGAAAATAAAAGAAAGAAAATAATTGGATCAAGCTTTGACCATTTGTCCATCCCGATGTGGATTAGATCTAGGTTGTTTTTCCAACAAATGCATACTCACTCTGAGGCAACAAAACTCCTGGCTGTCCACCGAGTGAGAAGTCCTAGAAGGTGAGAAACATACACTCATGGCTGGTATGCACTCACATGCACACACAAGTGGCTATGGGGAAAATCATGCCTTGAATTAGGCTTTCCGCTCAACCATACCAAAGTTATACCTCCTAATAACTTTAGTAAGGCGCCACACAAAAAATGATTTTTTGAGCTTCATGAGGCAAGCAAGCCTTTGTATGCTTGGAGCTCATGAAAAAACAAGATGGCTCGATAGGCATGCAAGATGTATAATGCAAGGTGGCCATATAACAAAAAATACAAAATACAACATGCAAAGGATTTTCAAAGGAGTCTTGCTTAGTTCATGCGAGGTCTTTAACTTAGGGAACATTGTGCCTAATGTCTCCAAGAGAGGACCAATAAAAGAATAGAAAATTCACAACTTAGGGGATGTAGTGTGTCACATCAAGCCACTAAGAGGAATGTAATATGCTAAGAGAGATCACGCTCCTGAAGGACATCACACCAATGCCATCCACAAAGCGACAAACACATCGTATGTAGTAGGAAGGCTGCACTAAGGACCAAGAAAAAGGAAAAATCCAAAAGAAAAATCCCAATGTATGCCCTCACTTTAAAGAAATTTCTAAACACCACACTATGAGCAATTACTTTAAAGTAGCAAATGAAAAATGCTAACAAGAAAGAAGACATGCAAGCCAACTTGGAAAGCCCTATGCCAAGTCATGTGTTTCTGAGTAAAGCTACATCATGCAAGAGAAAAAGAAAAGGGAGGGGTTTCCCCCAAAATGAAAACACCAAACAAATAAGGGATCTATGGATTTGGGGTCAATATTTTCTTTACTACAATGTTTTTTAAAGAGGTTGGAATTGTCATCATCCCCTAGATACACATAGAACTGGAAGAATGACACAAAGATAGAGAAAACAAAGAAAAACCTTTTGGGTCAAAATGGAAGAGACATAGGGTGTCTCGATGCCTTGCGTCATCCCCAAAAGGAAAACACAAGAAAAATGAAAAAGAAAAGGTGAAAGAAAAAGGAAAATATTTTGGGACAACATGAAGGAGACATGAATGTCTTGATGGCTTGTGTCATTCCCAAAAGCAAAACACAAGAAAAAGATAAAGATTAAACAAAAGGAAAAGAAAAAGAAAGCCTTTTGGGTCAACATGAAGGAGATATGAATTTCTTGATGCCTTGTGTCATCCCTAAAAGGAAAACACAAGACAAAGATAAAGATGAAATGAGAAGGAAAAGAAAAGGAAAGCCTTTTGGGTCAACATGAAGGAGACATGAATGTCTCGATGCCTTGCATCATCCCCAAAAAGAAAACACAAGATAAAGATAAACATAAAAGAGAAAGCGATGCACGACATAGAGAAGAATGAAGGTACAAATAGAAGAATGTCACAAAGAGAGAACATCAAACAAAACATCATGGGGGATCACATTACGCACATGCAATCACGCAAAAGAAGATGAAAAAGAAATAATGCAAATGACTAGTAAGGAAAATGTGAGTCAACCTATGAGAAAGTCATCCACCTCCCAATCATGTTTTGTGTATACCAAAGGTGGGAAACTAGCCAAAGGGACAAGAGAAAGTGATGAACTAGGAGAAGCACCAGGTTCAACACTCTTTATAGGAGATTTTTTGTTTAAGCTCTTGGAAGAGAAACAATGTATTCAATTCATTATGCACCTCTTCGTCAATTTTAGCAATCTCGTCATCGTCATCCAAGTTAACCACAACAAGAGGATGAATGATAATGTCCATGTTGAAGAGTTCAACTCTTGTTGTTATTGTTGTATTGTGTCACTTTGTTTCTTTTGGGAAGGAGGGTCATCATGCATTGCTTCAATCAAGTTCAAATTTTGATTTTCTTTGTTTAACTCTTCATGTAACTTGTGAGCAAAGGCACAACGTCTTTGCCTACACTCCCTAGCACCTTGGTTTCTTTTGGTTTTGTTTTCAGGTTGCGTTTGTGTAGGAGCGGGTTGATCAACCATAGGTTTCTTTTCTTCCCTAAGGGGGGAACAAAAGGAACCACAAGAGGTTGTTCAACCACTTTCTCTTTTTCTTTGTAAACTTGTTTTATTCTAGGAGGTGTGACGGGGTTGTTTTCATTGTCTCTTGGTCTTTTGGATGATGTAGGTGAAGTTTCTAGTTTTGGTTGGTTTGGGTTGTTTTGTTCTCATTTAGGTTGAAGCATGGTTTCGTTGAGGATGGAAGGTTCAGGGGTGGACAACCCGAACATGTTTCAGAGAGATAATTCTACTATCTTCTTTTCCTTGAACTTTTGATAGGACAAGAAAAAGAAGTCTTCCCTTGGCTTGATAGGTTCCATGGGCTCGGGCCAAAAGGTATCTAGGGAAAAGTTTCCTTTAGATGACAAAGGGTTAAAGCTGCTATGGTGAATAGTGAATATCTCATTGTCAAATGGAAACTTTAAGCATTTATGCATAATCAAAGGGGAAACATCCATGGAGCGAAGCCATGGGTGGCATAGCTTCACACAAAATTGGTCTGACTATGGGATGATGGAGAATGTGATATCTATTATTTTTTATCCTATTTGAAATGGTAGGGTGATCGATCCTATCGTAGGGCACGCAAAACCATTGTGTGTCTTGATCCATTTTTTCAGTCTATCATATTCATCTTGATAGAGTTCATGCAAAAGTAGAAATTCCTTGGTGATCACATTCTCTCCACAGGCGAGATCTATTAGTATCCCATTAGTGGGCTTGTCCTAGATACAACTGACTATGTAGAGAGGACCATCAAGAAAATGTTTAAGTATATCCTTAGAGGAGAAATCAATGTCAAGAGGACCCTTAGGTCAGCCCTTACGAGGGATGACATCTATCTCCCCTATCATTTCATCCATAGGATTTATATTGATAGAATTATTTAAAACAAAAGTATTTTTTTCATCATCGATATCAACATTCATCACATAATTCTTTGTAGTTTCGTTGGATTTAACAAATGAAATATTGTATTTGGGCATTAGACTTGTGAAAATTTACAAGTTTTGGTTTGAAGGGGCAACATACTTATTTCCTTGATTGCTAACACCTCCAAAGGATAGATGGTCAGAATCAATGAGGTCTTGCACAAGATGTTTAAGACGCTTGGAATGTTTTCTGTCATGTCCATTTTGTTGGTGATAGTGGAAATAAGCATTGGATTTGAAGCTCGGGGGTAAAGGCTTATTAGGGTCGAGGGTTTTGATGGGTGGCAAGGTAATCATTTGTTGTTCTAAGAGTTGGGACATTGTGTTATGAAGGGTATCAGGTAGTGTAGTGACCCTCCAGTTATGACACTCTGTTTTAGTTTGATTCAGCTTGATAGATAGATGCTTTAGTTGATTATGATAATATGTTTTTCTTACACTCCGTGGATGATACTTTTGACATTCTGACTATCTGGTTGTAATTGTGTGATGATATTGTGATGGAAACATATGCGATATGGATTATGTTGTTGATGAGTTTTTATGTTGTTATCATGTTGAAATGGTTGTTTATGATATATGATGCTTAGCAATTTCGGTGAAGAAGACAGTGTAGCACTACTCATTCGTGAGTACTCTGTTAAGCTGCAATTCTTCTTCATGGTGTTTTTTCTGATATAAGTTTATATGTTTAACAATCATGTTTTATGTAGATACAGGTATCGGGTATCGACTCCACCTGCTTTTCAGGTCTGAGCGTACCCTAATTCAATAAAATTATGTTGATTCAGAGGTAGTGTTAGGTCCTTATTAAGCCATCGTTCTTCATTGAATGAGTATCTTTGGTCACCCGTTGTTGTTGTCTAGTCCGTTTCTGTTGTGTCATGTATTTGTCTATATGGTTTTGTATGGGAATTCATTAAATATAGTTAAATAATTAATTGTTTTAATGTTTATGTTTATATTTATCGTTTAATTTATTAATTTAAATTAAATAAGTTATTTACCTTAAAAGTGAAAGTTAATTTTGAAAAAAGTATTTAATTAGATATAAATTGTTGGTTTACTTGTGCAAACAAGATTTAAGTGGAAACAAATATTTTAAGAGAAGATTTTTTCAACATGTTATGAATTTTGGATTTGGAGTTGAAAATGTGATATGATGTTAAAAGGGTAAGTTAGAACTGATTGATCAATTATGAATGCATAATTGACTATTGGTTAAGTTTCATGATGGAGAGTTAATTAAAGGCATTTTTAAAATTTTTTGGGGTTACAAATTTTATTCATGGGAATTTTTCTAGAAGAACTTTCGGTAGTAGTTTTGAAGAAAATTTTTGTACGACAGTTGTTCGAAAAATCTTTCATCTCATATTTTGATTGAAAACAAATTGTTGGGCTAGTTTGTTTTGGATTTCTTCATCAAATAATCAGTATTTAAAGCAAAATTGATTGGAGCTTCAGAATTTGAATTCAGCTCAGCTATCAAACCTTACCAGGTTTTCTTCTTTTTGATTTCTTGCAAGTGCTTTAGTAAACTTTATGTAAAAGAATTTGTTTATCAAATCTGCACATGCAACCAAGAAATCATTAGAATACGTTTTTAAGTTTTGTAGAAAATACAGTAAATAGTGATGCAAAATTGAAGGAATTATAATTTAATATATGTAACTAAAATTAGTACTAGATCTCCCTTAATTGTACGTTGATCTATTTTAATTTTCAGTTTCTGAAAACTAAAATATTGCCATGATTTAGATCATCCTTTTTGGTTCCGATGTAATTTGTCATTTAACTGTATTGCAGCCTGATTGCTTATAGTGTTGCATGTATTTAGTTTATTTTATTTGCAATTTCATTGCTAGCATGACTACAGGGAATGTTCTTGCACCCCTAATAATTTCAATGAAGGTTATTGATTTATGCACCCCCCCCCCTCATTCATCATTCTGGCATATCTTCAAACATGTATTTAAACATGCTAAGTTTGTAAGAATTGGGTGTATTCTTGTATGTTTGAACAATTCCCTCTATTATTTGATTTGTGCATTTTTCTTAATGCATGACTATTCTTTTAAGTTTTGTTTCCTTTTGGGAAAAGGCATTGCCCTCTACAATATGATAGTTTATATTTAATGGTTTCTATTGCTGATAAACCTTATATTGTAACTTATTTTTACCAGGAAAACCCCAAACATATTTTTCTCTATTTAGAAGGAATTTTGTGAATTGAAACATGTGTCTGTTGAAAGTTGAAAACCCTGTTCAACATGCAAGTCGGTGTGTCTGAAGAATACTTAGATTTTCCTCTTAAATTCTATAGGCTCCATATAATATCTCTTTAAATTTTTTGTAATTCCAATCTTAAACCTCTATTCATCTTGGTTTTTCCGCCTTTTAAATCTGAGTTTACGCCTTGAATCATAAATTATAAATTTGTAGTAGGCGCCTGAATTGTAACTCCTCTTATTTTTGTAAATTCCTCTATCGTTATAACTGGAAAGCTCCATTGGAGTAGCTGATGCTGCTTAATTCATTCATAATAGTTCCTGTAGGTTGAATAAAGGATGCTAAGAAATTATATGTTATTCGCTGCCTCCCTTTGATTATATCTTGATTCCCATATAACAAATTTATCTTTTGTGTCTGAAACTCCTTCTCTATTATTGTCTTTGAAATTAAATGTTTTCTTATAACTATGAGAAATGGCAATAATAAAATACAAAATATGTTTATTAAAAACTTAAGTTTCTCCTTGGGTTCGGCGCTAAGCATTTTGATGTCTGAGTTTTCTTCTTAAACTTAAAGTCTTACCATGGTGCACTCTCTTCTTGAATGATTTATAGAAATTTTCAAGTTAACTGTAGTCTTAGTTTGAGTTCAATACGGAAGTCATCTTTATTGTATTTCTCTCTCATATTTATATTGCTCAGCTAGAATGTTCATCTGGTTTTTCATTTATTAGCTGCAACAGAAGCTTTAAATGTTTAATGATGGGTTTATAAGTCTTAATTGTGAGCTACCATGTTGAGTCGATGGTTGATTAAATTGTTATTATTTTTGCTATCTATGTTAACTTACAGTTTTGTTATTTTTTTTACAATGAATGCTACTGTGTACTGGCAGATTGCATGTGTTTGATTGTATGCATGTTTATGTATTTCTTTACTTTAGTTTGCTTCACTTAAACTCGTGTTAAAATTGACATGTATCCTTTTTAATATTTCTTAAAATTTTGATCTAAAGGAATGTTAAATTCAAATTTAGCATATTAATGAAACAAATAATTGTTTATATGCAATTTAAATGTTTATTTAAAATTTGAATATTTCTATTGGGTTATTATGTGATTGACCATGTTATTCTATAAATGAGTAATATTCTTTAAAATTTCTTTAAAAGAATATAGTTATAGATTTGTGAATCGTGTGTAAATAAGTCTTTCCAGAGGCTTGAAAACACCTAGTATGATTTATTTACTTCTTGTGAGACATAGTATTCATTTGATCTTGCTGTTTTCAAAGTTGACCTTGTTTGATACTTAGCATACCTATGTGGTATTTTGGTATTAAGCCATGCATGATGTAATTGTTATCTTTGAGATAATATGAGGTTTATGGTCTATATCATGTGGATGATATGTTCATTCATGGTTTTATCTTACCTACTTTATGGATTTTTCTTTTGATGTTGAGTCATGTTTTTAGGAAGAGTGGCTTGCGATAGGGGCCGAAACCCTAAGCAGTTGCTAGGGTAACCTATTGTAGGTTTTGTAATCCAGTGGAAACCTAGCTAATGTACTAGGGGTTGGGTAGAATTAAACATTAATTCAGATAAAAGTATGCCTCGCCTTTCATCTTAACGCTCATTTAGGTTAAGTTAAGGTTGAGAAGGCCTGAAATGGCAAGTCACCTATCTTGTCTTCTTGAAAGATTTTATGACTCCACACTAGTTTGTTTAGGGGACGAGAATCAGTAGAGACTGCCAGGGTAACTCTTGGAGAGGGTCGGTAGTCTATGAAGATTCACCAGGGAAACCTATCCTGACTGTGTGATGACACTCTTTTCCTATTACATGATTGTGATCCTTTGTGTTGAGTTATCTTTAGTTGTGTTTTTCCTCTAGGAGTTTGTTCGTTATGTTTTGATATCATTATGTCGCTATGTGAATGTAAGCCACGTAAATGTATTGTTCTGTCTTCTTATTTTGTGGACCTGTCATTATCTCCAAGCACGGAGGGAGTGGATGTTCGGGTTTCACGTGGTTGGGAGGAAACCATGCTATACCTTCATTGAATACTTTTATAGATGAAATTATACTTGTAGCAGTTTCCAGTTACTTCATTGTTCGTGACAATGGATGCAGAATGTATTCGTGGACATGGATGTTAGCTGGGGTGTTATCCACACCTAGTGTACTAGTGTCAATATTAGGAGTGGAAGCTCTAGATAACCCAAGATCCACAATGATTGTGCTATCGCGAGGTGACATGAGTCTCAAACTTCTTCTCACTAAGGTATTAGCAATAGGACACCAAACACTCATGCAAAGGCTACTAAATGCAGGGTGAATGCAAATGCAATGTAAGCTAACAAGAATGAATTGCTTATAACTAAAATTCTAGAAAGTAAAACTGAAATGCAGAAACAAGCAAAAACTCAGAAATTGAGCTGTAAATGCCAAAAAATGTAGTGAAAAATATGCAATGGGACTAATTCGCCCAAGGTGGCGAATGAGTATAGGTACTATTTTTTTTAATTTTCAAAAAAATTTAATTGAATTTTATGCTTTTTTATATTTTCTGATGCAAATACAAAATCGTCAATAATTTTCAATGAAATTAGATGCAACAATGCAAGCTAAATGAGCTTTTCACTAATACAAATTTTAAAACCCTAAAATTCCAATTGAACAATGCAAAACCTAATGCAATGTTAACGCAAGCTAAATCTAGGAGGTAAATGCACTCCAAATAAAAAATATGATGCTCTATATGCGGGTTCACCAAAATGAAATGAAGAAAAATAGGTTGGTGCTTTCTTTCGCTTCTAGGGTTTTGGACCTAAAAGGAGAAAGATAAATTTGTCAATCTTTCACTCAAGAACAAACCCTTGAGATTTAAATGCAAAGGAGATTAAAATATGATAAAGGGAAGGTTCTAGAGATTAAATAATGTCTAATGAGGGGTTCACCACCAAGTCTAAACTTGGAAAAGAAAATGATTGAAAACACAATGTGATATGCAAACAAATGCTAAATAACCTAGAAAGATAAGAAAACTACATAATGAAAAGCTATGAAACTGGAAATGTGCACCTAGGAAACTAAAGGAGGTAGAATGAAGGCCTGGAATCCTAAAAAAATCTATTGGTGAAGTTGACTGGGACTCATATGCCAGGATGGGCACGAATCAGTCTAGTTTTCTAGAAAATGCATAGGAGCAGGTTTTAGCCAAAAGGGTATCCAGATCTACTAAAATCTTGTTCAGGCTTGTATAGTGGGACTCATTCGCCAATAGTGGCAAATTAGTCTACTTTTGCTTTTTAGGGAGTTTCAGACTAGATCCTATGCCTCTCAGTCTGCTTTGTTCTTCCTGATTAGTTTCTGGATCCGAAACTTCAAAACACTAGCTATAGGTCTTCTCCAAGCTTCTCGAAGGCTTGATGACAACTTTGAAAACTTTTCTCCACCTTTGATTCTTGGAAAATATGTAACCTAGCTCTACAAATCACACACAAGAAGAGGGGAAAATGTTGTGGGGGTTAGTGAATAGGGGTTTGCCTTGGTCAAACCCCTTATTGCTAATTAAACCTTGAAATGAAAGAAAAAAGTAAAGGAGAATGATGAATGAACAAAATAAAATGTTGCAACTCACCAAACCCTTGGAATATGAGGCTACAAACATGTAAGTGATGACTCCAATGGATGTGGTTCTTGACTCTTGCTTGTTGTTGATAGATCTTGAATGCAATGCTTGCTTGAACCACAAAACCCTACACCACAATTGTTAGCTCTAAAACATGATGCAAACAACCTTTGACATGATGAATGACACTTGAAAGATGCAAAATAGGGCCAATTATGATTGGTTACTGATTGGTGTTAGGATTATCCTCAAAAAGATGCAATAAATGAGGCGTGTGGATGCAAAATAGGGCCAATTAAAGCATAAGAAAGCCAAATTGTTAATGACAAGCCTAGATAAATATGAAAGTGTGTTACAACACTTTACAACACTCCAAATAAGGAAATATTAGTGTTAATTATGATTAAAATTATGTTTAGGTTGATAAAACCCTAGAAAAGTGTGAAAGTGTGTTACAACACTTCACAACACTTTTGCAAGGCACCATTAAATTCCATTATTTCACAAGGGCCCAAGACCTAATGTGAATGTGTTACCCACATTACACTAAATCAAGGTAGCATCAAGCCAAAATCCACAAGGAGGACCCAAACGAGTGCGAAAAATGTCAAAGGATCCTTTTTTCGACACTACAGTGAAGTAGAATGAATATTGCATAATGCTTCATGATAGTTAGAAAATTACACATGGTATTGGTAACATGTATCATGAATTTTAAGAGGCACACAATATAATGGCTTACAAGATTCAAATTCCCTTTGGGAGATAAATGAAAATTTGGATACATACATTTTGAAAAAAAAATTGTACAATATTGTTTGGTTGTGTTCTAAGAACACCTTTGAATCTATTTTGTAAGAAATTAAAGAAACAAAAAGCCTCATGCATTCAACTTCACATTATAAAACATTAATGAAAACAAAAAACTAGAAAATCCATAAAACTATTATTCAAATAAGGACCTACAAAATAACATAAGCTTCAAGTTAGAAAATAGAGAGAAAAGGTGAACAAAAAAACTAAGAAAATATAAATGAAAGAGATACCCACTCTATAATTAATATCTAGTTCATTTCCTTAGTGAAGAAATTAAACCTCACCTAGGTCAAATACTGCTCTACAACAACTTGGAAGAGCAATGGTGAACCATGCAACATTGGTGACTATTTCATTCTGTAAAACCTACAAAAATATTACGAGGAAGCATTCAATATAGCTAAATGAAAAATAAAGAAATAAGAGTACAACATTCAATGAGGAAGCATTCAGTTACATAGTCACCTTAACATGCATCATTGTGAAGAGGAGAAATGAGAAAAAACCTACCATTACCAACCATTCCTTTCATGAAAGGCACGTGGAATATAAATTAGAGTCAAACATGTTTTCGTGGTTATTGAAATAAATTCTCGAGAAGAAATGTATTGGAAGTGAGGTATCAATAAGTGGGAAAAGTGAGGTTCTAAAGCATTCAATGCATAAATGCTTAAAATTTTGACATCATCTGTAAAAAGTAAATGAAAAGGGACATATAGTTAATGTGGCTACCCAAGAGGAAAATAAAAAATAGCACACGTTAAATGTGATGAAGTGGATACATATAGTGGGGCTTTACCTATTCGCTTTGCAACATGGAAAACACGTACAACTCCGGCTATAATGTAATGATCGGTGGTGGTCCTGGCCCACCATTAGTCACTCATCCTAATGGAAAACTATTTTACCCACTCAACCTATCAATTGTGTACACATGGTAGTTTGCATCCACATTAGTGAAATAAATTTTAATGGGTCCACCGTAGAATTTTTGAGCTAATGGGTTTCTTTTTAGTAATTTTCCATCCATGTGTGGCACTCCATGTGGACCTCCAGAGTTAGCCAGCTCCACTATGGACTCCACTCCCATATAGATTTGTTTTAAGTTGTAAATAAGTAAAAAATATTCTTACAAATAATTTTAAGGAATGTATTATTTAATAAAATTTGTAAATGTGAGATTCTTTTGTTTATATCATTTTTATATTTAGTTTTGTATTTATTGGTAAATGGTGTAATTTTATATAAAATTAGGTTGTTAGTCTTATGTTATTTATTGATCTATTACAGATTTTTATATACTTATAACTTACTTCTACTTTTGTTATAAATCCATATACATTAGCCATAACTATTTATTTATTACACCTATGCACACATATATACCTATATACTACTTAATTTAATTTGACCCTTTTTTATATTTTAAGACAAGATTGTGATTATAGTCACAAAATCATCTTGTCTAATTTGCTAGACTCTTGCCTTTACCCTTCTTATCTGAGGCCAACTAGACACAAATTTGAGTGATGTGATGGTATGCCATTATATTTAAATACATAGACATTGTTGATTGCATTCATTTCAAACATCTATAATTTGAAATCATTATATTTGATTATCATTCTCTTTACACACTTGAATTGGTGAATTAAAAGGAATATAGTTATACAAAAGTATTTGTAGTACCATATACATGATTAAAGATTATCGTTTTTTATCATTCATACATATTTTTGTTACTTAGGCTCCAAAATCCCAAAATAGATATTTGAGTTTTTGTATGTGTTGGATAAAAAATTGATTTTGGTCTAGCTATACCAAACTAAATTGGATATACATTACAAATGGATATCCATTACTAATGGATATTATTTATAGCTAAATGGATATCCAATTTGTAGTTCCTAATTCTCTTAAAAAATTATATGATGAGAAAAAATAGATAATAATGGATATCAAATATTTCAAAGCCATGTTAGAACAACACTTTTCAAACCTAAAATTAGATTGTATATTGATGTACTTATACCCAAGTTTTCAATCAAATAGTGCATGTATAAGGGTATCACTAGTAATAGATTTTGAAATCATTGATGGATGATTTCCCAACAAAAATCTCGATTACATACCTTTATGTTTCCTCTATAAATTTATGTGGAGTTTATATTAGGTTATCTTGCGAACTATTTTTATTTTAGAGATTTTAGGGAGTAGGTAAAGGAATGCTTCAAGTTAGACCTAGGGTAGTGCAAGTTCCATTTGTTTCCCCTCTTCATATCCAATCTCCACCTCTAATTTAGCACCCAATTATTATTGTAGATGCAAAGCATTAGAGCCTCTCTACAATACACTCTTTGATTGAGCTATTGATTACATGGATTTCTTAACTAACATAATCACATGATATTGATGGTCATAGTGAATTAATTGAGATGATTGGATCCTTCTTATCAATTTACATCTTTGTGTGCCTCATCATTGCATTGTGTGAAATTAATTGTGCTTGTTTCCTTTTTAAGAGAATAATGAGCCACACTTAAACACATTTGAATATGATGTCCCTCATATGTCACCTTTTAACTCATGCTCTGCTAATTATAAATTTTAAAGGGTAAATGTTTAAATTTGTGTCCCACTTTTAGAAAAGAAATGACCAATAATGCTCTAACTTTTTAACATGAATTACTAGAAATTGATATATATGTTTTAAATTTTGAAATGATATAAACTAATGAAATATCAATAATTTAGAACACTTTATATTTTTATCTATAAAATAAAAAATATATTTGAATGTAGTATTTAATAAAATTAGCACTATGATTTAGTTATTGATAAAATAATAAAAGATGAGGTTAAGAGGACTCCACTTTTTTTTGTGATTCTTTTCCCTTAGAATTACATTCTTATTTATAACTTGAAATTTTAGTGCATCAATTATTATTTTTCTATTTCTATAAATATATTTATTTAAATAAAAATTGAAATTCTAATGTATTGAAAACATAAATTTTTCTATAGGACTCTACTTTTTGTCTTAACTATTTATATCTAATATTTAAAAACCATGTTATCTCAACTTAGAATCTTTCTTCTATTCCATCACATTTAAAATAATAACAATAATTATTATTATTAGTTATTCTTGAGAAGATAATTAATCTTTTGATGACCTACTTTTAGTAAAAAATATTAAAAAATAGGAGCACTAATTAAAATTTTATTAAAAAAATATATATATTTATGAAAGAATTATTTTAGATTTATTTACAATGGTATTTGTAGAAGTAGAAGTTGTGAGAACATTATTTTTTCAAAATTATTTTTTCATTTTTTAGTAAATTGACACCAATATGATATTATATGTGTATCTAGTGGACAATTATAGATGATAAAATTGTGGTAGATATTTAATTTACTTGGAATGAATCTAGTTAGACCATATTTTTGATCAAAACTAACTTTTAGTTAGAAATACTTCAATTTAGTTGTGTCGATAAGTTGGCTAGAAGTTGGATGTAGTTTTGAACTTTCACCTCAAACTCTCTTCTTGATTCTAACAACTTTCATAATTTCACCTTATCTACCATGACATGTTTTGTAAAGAATCTCTCATTCTCTTTTGTCTTTGTTTTATGACAACTTGTGGAAGAATACACTTATAATTTTTATAAAATATAAACACTTTAGCATTCTTCTTGCTTTCTTTGAGAAGTCAATTTGTGCTTGAGATAAAGCATTGCATGCTTTTCTATTAGAAGGGTTTTGAGCTCGTCTATTTTATAGACAAAATAACAAATTACTTTGAGAGAAAAATATTTTCTTCATCTTAATATTAAAATAACCATATTTTTCCTATCATAAAGTAGAATTTGTGGCCATACATTATTGTTGCTAGCAATTTTCTCAAATCTTCCAAGAGATTATCCCTTCTTTTGTTTGAAGATTCCAATTCTTAATTGACAAGCTAGATTAATAAACAACCACCCAAATAAGTAGGCTTTATTGAACCACCCAACATCAAATCTCACTTGCTAAGCCCACCAAACTCTAATGTGATTTTAAGGGAAGAAAAGTGTATTATTTTTCTAAACAAATGAAACTTTGAAACCAAACACACAAATTGAAAATACAAATTTGATAAAATATGTGTTTACTAAGTGTTAATAAACTATGCTATATTTTAAATTGAATATTGAATCATTCTATATTCATCTTTAAATACATTATTCACAATATAAAAAATGCACGTATACAAATCAAATACACATAAAATAACTTATATATTAATAAAAATAAATTACAATATTGATATTACAAAATTATTACTTGATATTTTCTTTGTACATTATTTTCATACTTCTTATTATTAAAATTATATTTTGGAAAAAGAATAAATATGAAATATATGATAAAATTTGAATAAATTTTAACATTAATCAAACATTCTACAAAATTAACTTTTTATATTATACAATCTACTAAGGCAAAGGGGCCCATAGTGGGTAGGTGTCCAATGTGGGTATAGAAGTAGGCTTGAGTGGGCCCCATAGCAGGTAGGCTTAATATCCAATAAACTTACACTTAATATCCTATTTCAAAACACTTTTATCCATAAAGTACACAAATTGACAAATCATGTGATGCCACATCAGCGCACCAATAATTCATGACTTAGTGACCCACTATTGGTCTCAACTTTTTTTTGGTCCTTTTTGGATACCTTGACAAAAAGCATGTTGATGTGGCCTTGAAACCAATTTTTATAAGAAGGGGACTTGCCAAATAAGTTGTTGTGCAAATTTGGGAGTGATTATAAATTTTCAAATAGGACTTTGAGAAGCACAAAGTTAGGGTGACCCACTATAGGCCCCTCTCCCTTAACATGAAGAACAAGATTATATTTCTAATATATTTTCCAGTAAATAAGATTTCAAAACCTTTTTTAAACATTGTCTCACTCAATAATTGAAAGTGAAGTTTGAGAAATAACAAGCTATGGTACCTTGTACAATGGGTACATTGAAGAGGTGTGGAGGGTCAATTAGGAAAAAATTGGTTTATTTTTTTCACACATTTGTGTAGTATATGAGATCAATTGACAGGTCATTTAGAAAATGATTTTAATAATATTATTAATTTTTTATTTTTTTATTATAAAATAATATTATTATATAAATATTTATTATTTGTCATTATTTTATGTATTTATTATTATATTATCATATTATATTTATTATTTATGTATTAACTATTATATTAATTATTGTATTGTTATATAATATAGCATTATATATTAAAAAATAAATTCTTTATTATATATTTAAAACTAATTAATTATTATATTTTATAAGAGAAAGGATGTCGTAATGTTAAAACCTAAATATGTTTGTTAATAATCTAAAACCCTTTTCGAAACCTTATTTTAGGCTATAACTTGCCTTGCAATTTTCATTTTTCTAATATCTATACCAACAACTATCAATTATTAAATTAAATTACTTTCTACTTATATATGCACATCTCATTAGATTAACCTAGATAAAAATTAGAGAAATTTTATTTTCTTTTATAATAAGTATCAAATTATTAATGTCCAATTTACCTCTTAAGAAATCCAAAAATGAAACAACATTTAAGAATTAATAAATCTTTAATAAATTAATAACATGTGTCTTGTGTTAAAGATGAAGTGTTCAAATGGTAATGTCATAAATATTGAAATTTTACTATTGCGAGCTCATTGACCAACCAACCCATTATTCTTATTATCGATTAATGATTAATTTATTTTCATGTTTAAATGTGTTTATTATAATTGTCTAAAAGTTGCGCAAATTTGCTCATTCTTATTATTAATTCAATGACTAACTAATTTTCATCTTTACATTTGTTTGTTATAACTGTCCAAAAGTTGTGCAAATTTACTTGTGAGAAACCGTGATTATTTTTGTTGTTGCCACGTCACCTGACCTTTATACTATTGAGTCAACCATTGTAACAATAAAAAGGAGTGAAAATAGAAAATGCTCCATAAAAAACTTATCCACAAATACATTTGTATTAGCCAATGGAAGAGCCTCTCTGCTTATCTACAAGAATCCCACTAAGAGTCATCCTTGTGGAATCCTTGCCACGGATCCCTCCAAACTGATTTCCCTGCTTGATTTCATAGTCACTGCATTGACCTTGGTATGTCGGTGAAAATCAGCCAGGAAAACGGTAGGAGGGGGGAAAGGAGAAAAACACTGCCGGCGAAAAAAAACCGAAAAATGGCGAAAAATGATGGACGGTTGAGATTCGTTTCAGTGTCAACGAATATTTCTTGTTGCTTTTCAACCACCCATAAACAAAATGAGCTTCGAAAGCTCAAATAAGAAAACGCCTATGACGTAAAAATAAAAATTCTATTAGCTATTTAACCACTGAACTTGAATATATCTAAAAATGTTTTACATAGACTGTGACTTTGAAAAGACGGAGGAGTCATAGTACTCATCATCAAAAGCTCCCTGATTAAGAAGAGGCATAGGCCTGTCAGGAATGTCTAGAATGTCAGCCTCTCCCTCCAACATCTTCATTGAAGCCTCCGCCATGCTGGGTCTGAATGTCACCATAGCATGAGCGAACAGAATACCCACTAAAATGAATCTCTCCATTGTATCTGCAGGCCCCTTGTCACAAATTTCACTGTCCACGACCTCAGTCATTTTTCCTGCTTTCACAAGCTTCCATGCCCAATCAGTGATAAGGTAATCAGACGTAGACTCCACAGATGTGTTGAGAGCCTTTCTCCCGCTCATGATCTCCAACAGAACAACCCCAATACTATAGACATCGCTTCGGTCTGTAAGCCGACCATACAAAGCATATTTAGGGGCCAAGTACCCATGAGTACACACTATTCGTGTAGTGAGGTGTGATTTCCCTTCTGTCATCATGCTTGCCAGTCCAAAATCCGCCACACAAGCGTTCATTTTGTCATCCAGAAGTATGTTGGTAGCTTTGATGTCTCTCTGATATATCGCTGGTTGCATGCTGAAATGCAGATAGAACAACCCCTTAGTAGTGCCGATTGCTATGGTCTTCCGATGCTCCCACTCTAATCGCCTCCTTTTCTTATTCTCCCCTCCGAAGATATGTTCATCGACGCTGCCATTAGCCAGGTAGTCGTATATCAGGAACCATTGGCATCCGTCTGTGTCAACACTGGTGACACAAAAACCTCTTAGAACTACCAGATTCCGGTGCCTGATGTTGTTTATTATCTCCACCTCGTTTATAAATTCTGAATCGCCTTCCGAAGTGCAGTTTCTAATTCTTTTCACTTCGATCTGCTGACCATCTGAAAGAGTTCCCTTGTACACCGTCCAGAAGCCGCCCTTGCCGATGACGTTGGCAGCTCTGAAATTGTCTATGGCGCCCGCAATCTGTTGTTCCTCTCAGACTACAACTCCAGATTCCAAATTTTTAGTTCTTTAGGACCCACCTAGGACCCTGGAGTATGAGTCCCAATAGGGCATCAAAAAACAAGAGTAGGGCATCAAACAACAAGATTTCAGGGTTTTGGAGGTTTTTTTTATCTCATCACTCTCCCATATGCACCTTTGTACTTTCTCAAATTTTTATTCTACATTTCAATTTCATTTCCTAGGTCATTTAGTTAGGTTATGCATGGTACTTTGCACATAGTCATTTACATTTCTTATTTTTCCAAGCCCTAACTTGGTGGTGAACCCTCCTTTAGTCTGTAATCACACCCTAGGACAACCTTATTGCAAGATCTCTTTCTCCTACTTCATCTTTGGATTGAGATCTCTAGGATTACCTTTAATGATTTGGAAAAAAGTGTTGTTCTATGTCTTAAACTATAGAGCAACATTTTTCGACAAATCATTTCCTATGCCTCTTTTTACACACATGAGAAGATGCAAACATATCCCTTTGATGCAAATAAGATCTATCCATCCAATCATATCTATTCTTGGACCACCTAAATCCATCCATCATAAAATGCCACTTGGCATTCTCTACACCCTCCAATACTCTTATTAATAAATAGCCCTTGATTTAAAACCCTCAAAATCTAGATAGAAGACCTCGTAGAGGCCATTATAAGAGTAGTCCATGAATGTTATGTAATGCTATTAATTTGAGAGCAACCACATCCCTTATTTATTCTATCAAAACATAAAGAGAATATCAATAGGATCATAGTGCACAACTTCTATTCATCAAGCTCTAACAGAGGTTGTGATAGAAGACAAGGTATAGAAGTATTTCTTTATGGTTTGTTTCTTTATTTTGCAATTTACTTTCTCACACATATAGTTGTCATACCTCTTTATTACTTCATTTCTAAGATATACAAAATCTCTATTATCCTTTTTATTATTTTTATAAAATATTTTCAACTCCCTTACCTCTCGTAGTTCTTCCATATTGAAACAATATGACAATCTATGCTTAAGTTGCTACTTGGAATTGAAATAATAATTTCTTATGCACTATGCAAAAAAGACCCAATGAATTAAAACTATTGGGGAATAAAACCAAATTACCATTCTTCCACCTAAATTTTTCAACTCCAAGAATGAAAAATGCTAAATCTTTGTTAGTCATATTTCCAATGACCTTATCATTTCTAATCTTTAGCAAAGACATCTAATTGATCCATGTTTGTAGAAAAGCTAAAATTCCTATCAAAATAACCATTATCATTATTGACACCTTCATTAAATTTATTACTTTTGCATTCACTCTCACCCTTACTATCATATAATAAATTCATAGTCTTCATACTTTCATTATTAATTTTTATTTTACACTCATAATTGTAATATTTAAATTTCTTGCAAAACAACATTGAATTTGATGTTATCATACCTTTATTTTTAGATTCATGGTTTCCACCCTTTCTTCTTCCTTTGGTTCATAATGATTTTGAATTCTCTTTTCATCTTCACCACTTTCTTGATAGTGAATATTGCCTCTTCATCTTCTTGTATAAAGTCTTCATCCTTACCTCTATTAGACATCAATACTTATATTTAGAGGCTTTCACCAGGAATCAATGTTCAATTTTGATTTTTTCTCATAGGTCGACAATGACCCCATTAACTCATCCTGAGATAACTTTTTCACATATTTTGATTATTCTATAGTAATTACAATATAATCAAAATTTTCAAGAAAGCCACTTAAATTTTTCCATGATCCTTTCTTCTTCCTTATTCTCTTTAATTATCCTTGAATGGATACCATTACTCAAGGGTAAATAATTATTTTATTAATTCATACTCTTCTATTTATAAGTCTTCAACTTCTATTTTTGTTAGTTATAACCTCACTAATTTTACCTTACCTACATTTGTATGTGTTGATGTGTTTTTTATGCACTTCTCAACACAGGTAATGCATAGGTGCATCACCTCTCTTGAAAGACAATCTTCCACAATCAAATTGCAGAACACTATCCCAAGGTCTCTAATGTCAGGTCTTGACAGTGCTTGGAATACCTCAGCTGATTCATGTGATTTGCTAGAATCACAAGGCATACTTATAGATGAGTTACAAAGTGTGGGAAGTTGGGCCTACAAATGTAGTTTTAAAGTGCTAGAAGTGAATGAACAATGGCTTCCCACTCAAAATAGCAAGCTAAAACACACCAAATTCATCTAATTTAGCTTCATGGTGATGCTTGAGATCCTACTCTAACCAAGGACTACAAGAAATAGCAAAAGGAGAAGGGTTAAGAAAGCTATTTTAATCCTAAGCTACATAGTTTATTCTAACTCCAAAAGCATCTGGGACATTGCCTCGCTGCCAGTCAGGCATCCATAGCCTTGACGAGGTTGTCATTGTGATTCTCCCAAACATTGCTCTATTGTCGGTTGGGCGTTCATAGCCCCGATAGAGTTGCTCAAATACCCCTGAAAAGTTGAATTTTCTCTTTCTTTTAATTTTCAATGTTTTATTTCTTTCTTTCTTTTCTCTTTTCAGCTCTTTTATTTCAATCCACAAGCATTGAAGCTCACGCTTAGGGCTGAGGATCACAGTGGCGCTGGAGCAGAATTTTAGATTTTTCACTCAACTAGACTTCACAAAAGGCCCTACAGTGACCGTCAGATTCTCAAGATGTGTAAAAGCTGTAAGATTTTAGAATATGTTAGAGTCAGATTAAACCAACAATTTATCCTCTTTGAATCAAACACCCAGATCACTTGACACTAACAGAAGACCTTCACCATCCACTCTGAAGACTTTATTAGATTTTGACAAATAAATACGTAGAACAACCCTAGGCAATAAGTATGGTTGTTGTGCGCATAGATGTGCCCAACTAAAAGCAGAGAGACCCCGAGCAAAACAACAACAAAGCGAAAGAAAACAAAAAACAAAAAACCTACATCAAACCAACTAACCTAAGGAAAGCGGGAAAGCAGAGTATTTACAAGAAACCTATACTAGTCAAAATGGGCTATGTACAAAGATATTTACAAAGCACTACATGTTCAAGTAGGGCAAGCTGACATTTACGTTCATTAGATTTCGCAGTGCATGCACAAGCAAATGGAAAAACGTTATCATTCTTAACCATGCAAATTTATCTTTATATTCTAAAAAAATAAATTCAACATTGCAGCACTCAAGTTCAATCACATCATCATGAAAAATCAGCAATTGAGGAGGCTCGCTGAACCCATGGTTAATCCATAAACATGTTCATTTTCCCTTGTTCCCATAATCAAAATAATAAGTGTAGTTATGAGAGATATAAGGGCAAGGAAGGATAAAACTTGGATGTCATTATGCAAAGGTGGCATTGTTTGGCAGTCGAGAACGAGCACTACGTCGTCTATCACTACATCGGTAGCCTCGAGTGGGTACGATGGAAGGTGCAACATTTCTAGCCTTGGGCTTGCATAAGGCTAGGAGGACGGGGTAGCAAATAGCTCTTCCAATCTACCAATGGGACCTACAGCCCCGATTGGTAGTTCTTCAAAAATAAATACTTCTCCACATTGATCATCTACAAACTTGGGATCCACTTGGTTGTTGTCCTCAAATGACAGTATGTTGTCTCATCTCCTTCCCCAAGTATCAACCTATTTTTTATGATTTTCAATGTCATGGGATAATGACATGCATGCATCTGTCCAATTACAGCTCCCTAAATATGAAGGAGGATCAATAATGGTCATGGCGGAAGGACTTCTAGTTGTGTCTTGTACTTGGTCAATACTATCATACTTGTTGGAAGCCATCAAAACAACCCCACCTTTGTTGTTCATGCATCTCATTATGACATTCACTTGTTTCCTCTTGCTCACTATCATTGTAAATGGAGGAGCTCTTTTCCCAATCTATAAACTCTAGTGCATCACTATTCGGGGGCTCAAGGAGTATGTATTCATCGCTACCGTCTTCTGGGATGTGCTCTTCCTCAGCATGAGAATACCTTTGCAATACAACTCCCAATGGAAAGAAGTCATCAATTGATGGCACCTCATCAAGGGGACCAAAATTCACTACGCAATCTCCCTCCAAAGACTCGCCAAAAAGCCTATCATCCATGGTGCACAACCACTCTTCAAGAAGAAGAACTTCTTGATGACTGGTGGACAACATTCCCACTTGATCTACTTCATCACTTAGAGGCTTGAGACTGTGTTTTCATCCCTCTTCTATTGTTGTCCCAACATCCTCTTGAGGCTTGCCTTTAGCTGAGTCATCACTCGATTCAGGCTCTTGGTCTTCTACTTCGATCCAGGCAGCAAGTAGGGGAGGTCAGGCACTTGGTTGCCTTGCTTGTTCTTTGACTTGCTTGATGGCTTCTTGGCATAGTTCGCATGTGAAATCTGAGTGTGATGAATCATGAAGTCTGCACCAATTTGGCAGTAGCAATACCTCCAAATCCACTTGACATCTTAGTTCAAACCAATCCTTTGCTAATCTAGTGACGAGCTAGTCATATCTTTCCACTATTAGGTCCTCATCATCACTTGAAAAAGAAGCTTGATGGTAGACAACCGTGGCGAGTGGTTGCTCCCACTCCAAACTTTCATTTTTAGATTCTCGATCGCTGTCATTGATGAAGGAGAAGTCTTCCAATTTGATTTCACTTATGTCTTCATCATCCTTTTCTATTTTTACAAGGTTGTCATCCCTTTCCTCTTTCTAATTTTCAGCATCTGAGTTGGCTATCCTAACATCCACGGCTGCAAACTTCATTGGTTCATCTTCACCTACTAATTGGTCTTCTTCTGGAGTGGAGGACTTCCTTTGATTGGGGAGGGAAGGCCTTCTAAATTAGTTTCAATTAGATTTTCACCAATGCACATTGCTGTCATAGTGAAATTTGCTTCTTCCTCCTAGTTTTCAACTTCAATGTCTGTTGCTCCAACATCAGCTTGTATCAAATTTCTTGGTTCATCCTTACTTTGTTGTCCTCTAGATGTTGACAACACTTTTGCCTCATGGGATAACTTCTCTTCATTAGGAGTTGGATGCTCCAACTTGTCCGAACAACCCTTGGCTTGACCGATGATTTTTGTGCATGACGAGCAAGTGAATTCAAAGTGGGGTCCATTGTGAAATCTGCACCAACTAGACATCAATATTTCCTCCAATCTTGGTTTGTCTTTGTTGCTCAAATGTTCCTAGATCAGCGCCTTAAATGCCTTGGTTGCCATGGTTTGCAATTCTTCTTGTGGGTCTTCGGGGGCCAAGGGCTGGTATATTTCCCAAAAGGGAATTTCTCCCTGCAAGATCCCTTCGATTCTGCTCAAGAAAGTCAAACATCCCAATTCGTTGTGCCTGCGAGTGCAATGGATCCAACATCTATTCGCCAATGCAAATTTCTGCAATGGCTTCTTCAATCTCTTATTCAAATCTGCATGCAGCTGAGTGATGTCAATTTGTGCATGCTGCTCCATTTTGACTCAGCTTCTACTTGCCTTCAAAATTTTCTAATTTTTAGCATTAAAAGAGATCTCCCTATCTCATATTTCTTCTTTGAAAGTGCTCTTTTCGATTTCCAACTTTCAACTTTTTAGCCTCAACATGTCATGCCCTCCTTCTAGTGCTAGTTCTATTGATGTGTTTTTTATGCACTTCTCAACACAGGTAATGCATAGGTGCATCACCTCTTTTGAAAGACAGTCTTCCACAATTAGATTGAAAAACACTATCCCAAGGTCTCTAATGCCAGGTCTTGATAGTGCTTGGAATACCTCAGTTGATTCATGTGATTTGTTGGAATCACAAGGCGGACTTACGGATGAGTTACAAAGTGTGGAAAGTTGGGCCTGCAAATGTAGTTTTAAAGTGCTAAAAGTGAATGAACAGTGGCTTCCCACTCAAAACAACAAGCTAAAACCCACCAAATTCATCTGATTTAGCTTCATGGTGATGCTTGAGATCCTACTCTAACCAAGGAGCACAAGAAATAGCAAAAGGAGAAGGGTTAAGAAAGCTATTTTAATCCTAAGCTACGAATGAACAGTAACAATGGTGTCTGCCACAATAGACAGGCTTCCTAAACTGAGTTTTGTTTGAGGGTGATCCCACAATAGTGGTTTACACTTTTTGGCCTAACTGGACACTGATATTTTTTTTTTAACACAATCTCCACATTCGGGCACCTATAGCGATTAAACCGTAAAGAATTTGAAGATGATGCAAACTAGAGTCCTGTCATATTTTGTCTATAGATTCTAAAAATATTTTTTTCAATTTTTTTGGAATCAGATTGCACTTCTTTTTCCATCTCCCACGAAAATTGGTTTTTTTCAAAAAATAGCATTTTTAAAAAGTGACGCACACCATATAACGCATAACTTTTTTCCTTGAAAGATAAAATTCCAATTCTTTCAAATTTAGATTTGTAGCTCTGATATCTAGTGCTTCCACTTAGTTAGATAGTTTTTTATTAAATATTTTTCTTTAATCAAGTTTAAAGTCAAATCAATTACAATTCATAACATAAAGTATAACATAAACTTTCAATCGTATGTATCAAAATTCTTTTTTTGTTGGATCAAGGACTCCAATATCTAGTGCACTAATATTTTTCAAAATTTTTTGATAATCTTCTATTTTTCCACTTGTGCACAGAGAGTTTTGTTTTCAGTGAAAAACCTATATTTAATAAAACTTAAAAATAGATAGATAATATAATCAAAACATACTAAAATTATATTCGTTGGATAGCTTCTTTTGAGGGGAACCCGATACTAGTTGGGTTTTTGAGATCTTCTCCATTTTCATTCTGAAATTGAGCTTCGAAACGCAAAATTTTTAACAATTCTGGTGCCTTAGGAACCAAGGATGAAAAAAGAGGGGTTCGGCCGAACAAGTGTTCGGTCGAACATCTTGGAAGGGTTCGGTCGAACTAGGGTTCGACCGAACCCATGTTCGGCCGAACCACCAACACATACAATTAAAAAAAGCAATTAAATGAATGTGTTTTTTGTTTTAGCCATACTAAATGGGTTCGGCCGAACCTAGGTTCGGCCGAACCCACTCTAGTATGATTTTTTAATAGGGGATTTAGTTGGTTCGGCCGAACCCTAAGGTTCAACCGAACCAACTAAATGGTTCGGTCGAACCTTAGGGTTCGGCCGAACCCATTTGATATGAGGAATGGGAAAATTTTGAAATTTCCTTCCTCTTCAAAAGTGTAAACCACTTATGTGGCTTCACCCTTGACCAAGAGAAACCTACAACTACACAAAACCAACGCAATCTTCTAAGGTCTGTTGATTTTCAAATTACACATACACATCATGAACATGCAATTGAACTAGGTTGCAACAATGACAGAAAGAAGCCCAGGCTAACTTTGCACAACAGCTTGTCATCAACAAGTGCTAAAAGTATGGGCTGGAAGCTCATCAAATACTATAACAACAACACCATCATGGTCCAACCATTCAAGAAACTAATAATAAAACTAACATAGAAGGTAGAACCATGCATGCAAGATGAGAAAAATCAAAGAGAACATCCATAAAATCATGCAATGATGTCTTCTATTGTTGCAAATGCTTTTTACAACAGCTCTCCAACCTTTTACAAATGAGGGGCAAGCCCCTATTTATAGTTTTCCAAAGCCCGAATGAATGGCTAGGATTGAATTATATTGTGTGGCTTAGATTCAATTAAATTAGGGTTTCACCTACCCCACAATATTCAACAATTTAAAAAACATCTTTGTCTTTTCCCTATTTTCTCATCTAGTGCTCAGGTTCTGTAGCAATTTCGTCATTTAATTGATTGCCCTTTTCACTGTAGCTAAAACTACCTAAAAGTTTCCTTTTCTTAATGGACTTGCATAATTCTTCATTCGATCAAACGAGCCTGTTGACGATTGGCATCAATTGATTGGTTGCCCTTGATTTGGGCGGATAGCTCCCTCGTGCCTTCTTCAAGGCCACCCTTTTGCATTTTTGTCATTGACTTCCTTGCCACAGGCCTTCTTCTAACATTGACCCTATTAGTGGGTGCTAGGGGGAGAGCTGAACATGAAATGAATGGTGATAGGAGCTATGTGCATTCCTTGTTCATTTTTCTCAATGGGTCTCCTCGACGGACCCGCGGTAGGCTTCTTGAATCCTGAATACATGAAGTGTTGTAAGTGCTTTCATACATAAATCTTGGAAAACATTAGTCAAATCTTACAAAATATTTGTTAGATCCATCCATGCATCATCAAAAGAACATAATATTCATATTTTGAGCTCATTTGGACCATAAACATTAATGTGGGCCCAAGGGGGTGGGCAACGAATGAGGGACAACAAACCAGAAGGGAAGTTCCCAGACCTCACAAAACTTAGCAAAACCAAGATTTTTCAATTATAGTGCATGGGAAAAGGGGAAGGAAGACTGCCCATAAAAAATTCCTTAAGATTGGACTCATTTGAAAAAACCAGAAGCTTGGAAAGGGAAAGCCGGGGGGTCACCGCCCTTCTGAAAAGGCAATGAGCACACGACGGCCCAAAAGGAAAGTCCTGGAAACGGCCATAGAGGGATGGAGTCCTGGAAACGGCCACAGAGGGGCCAGAGTCGGGAGGCTAGGTCACTGGGGCTCCACGGATGTTCAAAACGGCCATGGAGGGACGGAGTCCCAAAAATGGCCATGGAGGGGACGGGTTCTGGGGGCTGGGTCACTGGGGGTCCACGTATGTTCAAAACGGCCATAGAGGGACATAGTCCCGGAAACGGCCACGGAGGGGCTGGGTTTCGGAGGCCGGTTCGTCGGGAGTCCACGGATGTTCAAAATGGCCACAAAGGGACGAAGTCCCAGAAACGACCATAGAGGGGTCATGTCCCAGAGGCTGGGTCACTGGGGATCCACAGATGTTCAAAATAGCCACGGAGGGACGGAGTTACGGAAGGAAATTTCTGAAACCACCGAAACTTAATGAAACGTTGACGAAACCTTGGAAGTTCACTTAGGCACCACAAAAATACCCCAAATCCACAAGAAACTTGTCCCTAGCGTAAAAAAATGTAGAAAGCGAACCGTCGGGGCTCCATGGGTGTTTCAAAACAACCAAAGAGGGACAGAGTTTCGGAAGGAAAGTTTTGAAACCAACGAAACTTAACGAAACGTTGACAAAACCTTGGCAGTTCACTTAGGCACCACAAAAGCATCCCAAATTCACCAAAAAGTTGTCCCTAGAGTCAAAAATCTAGAAAAAAGTGAATCAAGCGATCAGGGACCAAGTCAGCAGGAACAAGACAAAAGGTAAAAAAGGGATGGGGGACTTTATTTCTCCTCGGATTTGAATACCCCAAGTAGATGAATTTAGTCAGGGGAATTTGATCGTTTGAAGGCACATGACCAATTTGGGCTTGGAAAATGGGGCATGCAAAACAAGACAGGAGCAAAGCAGCCTGTCGGGAGCGAAAAGAGGGGGTCCTTGCCTACGACAAGGCGTGTGTGCAAAACATGCACAACAATATGTTCTCTAAAAAATATCTCATACTTATTTGGACTTTGTTCTATGGAAATTCATGGAAGAATACATTATCATAATTTGTATAAAATATAACACTTTAACACCTCTCTTATTTTCCTTCAATAAATTATTTTGTGCTTGAGTTAACACAATGTATGCCTCATGATTAGTAGGTTCTGAGAAACCATTATCTACAAACTACTAAAGCTCTTTAGAGAAAAATATTGTCTTCATCTTAATATTCCAATGACCATAATTTTTCTAATAAAAAGTGATATTTGTGGTCATATCTACTAATTTTTCTAGCAATTGCTCAAACACTCCAAAATAAAAATAGCAATTCTTGTTTGAAATTTGTCAATCTTTGACTCATAATCTTGATTAAAAAACTCATTCAAATAACTAGCTTTTGCTAAACTATCCAACACTAACTCTCACTTGCTAATCCCAATATGCTATAATGCCAATTGAAAGTAAGAAGTGTGTATTATTTTACTAAACATAAAAAGCTTTAAAAATAGACACACAAAGTGAAAATACAAATTTGATGAAATGTGTGTGCCAAGTTTTAATAAACTATGTTATGCTTTAAAATGAACATTAAATCCTACTAGATTCATCATTAAACATGTTGTTCTAGATCTAAACGATATATATGTGTGTGTGTGTGTGTGTGTGTGTGTGTTTGTGTGTGTGTGTAAACAAAATGAATTCTATATTATCCTAAAAAAATTGATGTATTGTTCTTACAAAATTATTGTTTGATATTTTTTTCATACATCACTTTCATCCATATCTGCAATGTTACAACTATATTTAAATAAAAAAGAGAAGAGCATAAAATATATGCTAAAACTTAAGCAACAAGCTTCAATGGTAACCAAGTGTTCTAAAAACTTAATTCTAGGGAATTCTAGGGATTGGCTTCACAATTTTTCAGTTAATTATAGTTTAGGTTCTTTATATTATACATTCTACTAATTAAAAAATTGATGTATTGTTGTTGCAAAACTATTGTTTGATATTTTTTCCATACATTACTTTCATCCATATCTGCATTGTTACAACTATATTTTTTCAAAAAAAGATGAGTATAAAATATATGCTAAAATTTAAACAACAAGCTTCAACAGTAACCAAACATTCTAAAAACTTAATTCTAGAGAATTCTAGGGATTGGCTTCACAATTTTTCGGTTAATTATAGTTTAGATTCTTTATATTATACATTCTACTAATATTAATTATCTTCAAAAAATGTAGAGATTAGAACAATTGTAAAAATATCTAACATTAATTAAAAGTAAATTTTAACTAATAAAAGTAAATCAACTATTTAAATAACTTTTCAATATTAATAAAATATAAAAGTACGATGAACTATATGACCATTTAACTTATATATGTAAATGTTTTACATAGACTCTGCATATAAAAAGACGAAGGAGTCGAGGGCTGCCTGATTGAGAAGAGGCAAAGGCCTGTCTGGAATGTCTGGAATGGCGGCGTCTCCCTCCAACATCTTTAAAGCCTCCGCCATGCTCGGTCTGAATGCCACCATAATATGAGCGCATAGAATACCCACTAAAACGAATCTCTCCATTATATCCGCAGGCCCCTTCTTACGGATTCTGTTGTCTACGACCTCAATCATTTTGCCTGCCTTCACAAGCTTCCATGCCCAATCGGTGATAAGATAATCAGATAGGGACTCCATAGATGTGTCGAGAGCCTTTCTCCCACTCTTAATCTCCAACAGACAACCCCAAAACTGTAGACATCGCTTCGGTCTGTAAGCTGACCATACAAAGCATATTCAAGGGCCAAGTACCCATGAGTACCTGCTATTCGCGTGGTGAGGTGTGATTGCCCTTCTGTGGTCATCCGAGCCATTCCAAAATCCGCTACGCCGGCGTTCATTTCATCGTCCAGAAGTATGTTAGTGGCTTTGATGTCTCTGTGATATATCGCTGGCTGCACGCCGAAATGCAAATAGCACAACCCCTTAGCGGTGCCGATTGCTATGTTCTTCCGCTACTTCCACTCTAATCTCTTCTTTCTCTTTTTCTCCCATCTGAAAATATGTTCATCGAGGTTGCCACTAGCAAGGCAGTCGTATATTAGAAACCGCTGGCGCCCATCTGTGTCATCGCTGGCGACACAGAAACCTCTCAGAACTACCAGATTCCGGTGCCTGATGCTGTTTATTATCTCCACCTCGTTTATGAATTCCGAATCGCTTCCGAAGTGCAATTTCTGATTCTCTTCACCACAATCTGGTGATCGTCGGAAAGTATTCCCTTGTACACTGTCCTGAAACCGCCCTCGCCGATGACGTTGGCGGCGTTGAAATTGTCTGTGGCGTCTGCGATCTTTTCCAAGTCGAACCAGACTGTGCCAGTGTTGGGCTTCACGACGCCCTTCAAAAGGCTTCTGTTTATCTCCACGATCTGTTTATCTCCACGAAATACCAGTGCTCGGCTTTGCGTTTAATCTTCACCCACCAATTGTAACACATGACGAAGCTGCAGAGCACAAGGATGCCTATTACAGAACCCATACCACCGTATAAAGCGATTTTCTTGTGAGATGTGGGGTTTGTGCGCATGAAGGGCACGCGAAGAATACACCCAGGAGCTTCTCTACTCATAAGTCCAAATTCATTGATCACGCCAATAGCATACAGGCACACAAAATAGTAGCATTGGGTGCTTATTTTCTCTGTAACCTCTTTTATCATACCTAGCAATTTCCTGTGAACGACTTCTCCGCTATCATGGCATATATGGCAAGCAGCCATTGCAGAGACATCCCCTTTACACACCGTGTCTAATGCAGTTATTCCTACTTTGTCAATCCAATCTTTCTTGGTCTGTATACCAGCACACAAGCTTGGATTAGAGATAAAGTCAGATGTGCCGTTGAAACAGAGTTGAACTAAGTTAGATTGAAGGCCCAGAACTGTTAGCTTTTGTTGGTATCTAGTTAGGCAGGCAGCTGCAGAGGCATTGTCCGGAAGTTGGAATGCCGATTCATCTCGCAGGTATTGCGCAAGGCCTACACCCAACACGCTTCTCAAAGCCATGCCACAATTACTCAGATCGTTGGTAGTTTGAATAGATCGACAGGAAGATGTATTCCATGACATCTAAGTAACATAGTCCAAGTTAATTGGACATTCGACTGCAGAAATAAGGATAGCCCAATGCAGCACTAACAACAACACCATGAATTCTTGCAAACCCATCTTCATTTTCTCTTACAATGATAGTAATCAGTGGAATACTGCCAATGGGTAGCAGTTCATGGTATTTCAAGGCAAGTTAACTATAGATCAGTCTGCGACCTGGGGCGAGGTCTGAGCGTACGCACCTTTCTGGAAAATATTAAGTGACGTTTGATTCTGTGTGCGGACCAACCACTGGAAAAACTGAAGTCACGTTTGATTCTATGTGCAATATCCATGACCAACTGGCAGCGACATTAATTCATTTGGATTGGAGGGACTCGAGCGGGCCCCGGGCGTATTATCCATCCAGCATATGCCCATCCAATCGTAAATTTCGGTTCATTAGAATTTTAAAATAAATTTCTATTAATTAAAAATCACAGACCCTTCGTCGCCCGCCAGCAGTGTGTTGTTGGAGAGTTCCCGCAAAGCCCTTCGCAAGTAGGTATTGGGCAGTCATTTCAACGACTAAAGGCGGTAACGGGGCGTGAGGTCTGCCTGTTTTTCTCGGAAAGCGCATACTTTTGTTGAAATAAATACCACGTAACTTTAAAGGACGGAATTATCATTAGCTACTAAAATAAATTTTGGTGCTGCCCCAATAAGCTTAAAAAGCATTTTAGAAAGTGGGTAGTTCTAGGGGGGGAGAGGGCCCAATGTTGGAGTGGGGTCCTATAATGGGCCATTGGGCATAGAAGTTTATTGAAATGGTTATGTGAAGTATACAATTAACTATAAGATATTCAACTTATCTCCATAAAGTATTTAAATGTTAGGAACATATTTTATTTGTTTCAAAAAAGTGATGGTCATAAAAGTCTTATAAGTTAGAAAGATTAGATTTTCTTATGATACAATTGATATACATTTCATGTTATTTAGATATACATCGTTCCAAATAATATTGGACACATATATTTAAAATATACACTTTAATACTTTCATCTATATATTGTGACCATCCAATGTCAAGTTCTACGGTTTCAAAAAAAATTGCTTTGTCAGCATAAAACAAGTCCATTTGTCACATCATACGATCAAGTACGACCATAGTATATCTTAGTTTTCCAAATATAAAATCCTCTTTAACACAAAGCATGGTAGCATGTCCCATCGATTAAACTCACATGCCCAACAACCAGTCACTTCCTCCTTTAATACCTACACACAACACACTTGAAGTTGTAAGACTCACTAATGAAACCATTAAAACAAGAGGACGTAACTTTAAAAATTCATACCATACAAGCATTTGACCAAATCAATCAACTCTCAAATTAATGACTAAACAAAAAAAAATGAATCATACACTTGCAACACAATCAATAGTGGAAGGTTCACGTATTAAGACAAGAGGATAAAATTTTAAGACTTCGTATAAAACAAACATTCAAGACTTCATCAATATTACCAACTCAAATAGGCATAACATCCACTAGATCCATTTATTTATCTCATTTGAATCCATCACCAATTTTGTTATATATTTTGTTGTTTGTTTTCTCTTTTGTTCTATATTTTACTAGTGGTAACAACCTAAGAAGAGGAAGTAGCAGTAGAAGATTAACAAAAGAAAATTGCATATTCTTCTAAGCATTATACTAGTTTACCAGATGCTATATATTCCTATTTCTTTTGTAGGATGTTATTACTTTAGACAATGTGTTGTAAGTGCATATATGAGGTTTACAATTCTATTGTCTATGGGTATGTGCAAGGAGATGCAGGACCAAAAGGGGGTGTTAAGTGACCACTTTTTTTTTCAAATTAGGAAAGAATGATCTTAGATGAGAAATTGAAGATAGTTACATTGAAAATTAGAAGACAACAAGAATAAGAGTTGTAGTGCTTCAATCTACTTTCTAAACTACCATTTTTTTGAAAATGGTGGAGATTAAGGGGTTCCAAAAGGGGAAGCACACAAAAGTGCTCTTGCTTCTGTCAAAAAATATAACATATTGTTTGATGTGCTTCCCCTAAAATGTTAATTTTCCTTTAGTATTTAAAAAATCACTTTTGTGAGAAATTGACTAACATCATGTAGTTTATGCTTGATTTTTTTGCTATTTTTTTAATAATAATTGATTTTTTACTAATTTTCAAAGAGGACACATCTTGAAACACAAAAAGTTGAACATGTTCCCCCAAATTTTATAAGAAACTAATCGAAAATATTTTTTTTACTATGTATAGAATAGAGTCTAGTTTCTAAAAATATAATTTATTTGAAATTTGAATAAACAACTAAAAAAGGAAATCAAAAATACCATACATAGGTCTTTGACAAAAAATGGAGTAACTAGAAGAAGAAATTAAAGATCAAAACCTTAACATATTCAAAACATTGAAAACATTACATGGTTAGAAAGCTAACAAAGAGCTCAATGTCACTACATCATATTTTTAATTTGATATTGAAACACATGCAAACTTGATCGAGAGCATGCTCAAGATTGTGTCATTTTTTTACAATTTTCCAAAACACATCTTTGGATGTTGAAATATCAATCCAACCCTTTGGGTTGGAAGCCTAAGGAAAATCCAAATGTAAGAGTTGGAAATTCCCAAGGAAAATAATAATGTGAGTGTGCTATAATGCACTTGCATTATTTTTTGTCTTAGCTTTCAATAATATGAGTGTGTTATAATATGTTTGTGTTATTTTTAAGCAAAAATGGTTCTTCCTCACCTTCTCTACCTCCCTCCCCTCTCTACCTCCTACCCTCAATGTCTCTCTCACCTCTTTACCTCCCCCCTTTCTCTCACCTCTCTACCTCCCTTCCCTCTCTACCTCCTACCCTCTCTCATCTGTCTACCTCCCTCCCCTCTCTACCTCCTATCCTCTCTTAGATCTCTCTACCTTTTAGCCTCACTTTATCTCTTTGTCTCTTTCTATTTTCCTCTCTCTCTGACACTTCTCTACCTCCCTCCCCTTTGTACATCCTACTCTCTCTCTCTCTCCTCTCTATCTCTCTCCCCTCTCTATCTCCTACCCCCCTCTCTCTCTCTCTCTCTCTCTCTCTCTCTCTCTCTCTCTCTCTCTCTCTCTCTCTCTCTCTCTCTCTCTCTCTCTCTCTCTCCCCCCCCTCTTTACCTCCTACCCTCTATTTTTTCTCTCTCTCTCACCTCTAAAACCTCCTACTTACTCTCCTCTTTACCTCCCTCCCCTCTATACCTCCTACCCTCTCTCTCTCTCTCAACCTCCCTCCTGTCTCTACCTCCTACTCTTTAACTTCTATCTTTCTCTCCTCTCTACCTCCCTCCCCCTCTCTCTCACCTCTCTACCTCCTACCCTCTCTATCACCTCTCTATCTCTCTACACTCTAACTACCTCTCCCTCTATACCCTCTCCCTTGTCTCTCTCTCTCTCTCTCTCTCTCTCTCTCTCTCTCTCTCTCTCTCTCTCTCTCTCTCTCTCTCTCTCTCTCTCTCTCTCTTCTCGCTTTCTATCCCTCTCTCTTTGTTCCTCCCTCCCTCCCTCCCTCTCTCTCATTGTTTAGCATATAAATTTTAGAGTTTAGGGCTTAAGTTTTAGGGTTTAGGGTTCATGATGAAGGGTTGAGCCTGTCTACGTACCTCTCTATCACCTCTCTCTTTCCTCTCCAACTCTCCCTCCCTCCCTCCATACCCCTATCCTTCCCTCTCTTCTCTCTTTATCTCTAACCTCTCTACCTCCATCCTCTCTCTCCTAACTACCTCTCCCTCCATCCCTCTCTCAATCTCTCTACACCCCCCTCTCTCCATCACTCTCTCTCTTCCTCTTTATCTCTCTTTCTCTCCCTCTCTTTACATTGTTCATGGTTTAGGGTTTATGATGAAGGGTTTAGAGATTAAATTTATATTTATAGGTTTTAGTGTTAAATTATTAATGTTAGATTTTAGGGTTTAGCGAATATTTTTTAGGGTTTAGGGTTTATGATGGAGAGTTCAATCTTGAGGGCTTAGGGATTAAATTTACTTTTCAAGGTTTCAGTGTTAAAAATTATTAATTTTAGGTTTTAGGGATTAGGGTTTATGGCCTAAGGTTTATATTTTAGGGTGTATGATGGAGGGTCAAATGTTGAGGGTTTATGGGTTAAATTTAGTTTAAAATGTGTTAGTGTTAGCAATTATTAATGTTAGATTTTAGGGTTTAAGGTTTAGGGCCTAGGTTTAAGAGTTTAGATCCTATGGTTTGAGGTATTTGGATTAGGACCTAGGGTTTATGATTTATGAGGGAGGGTTTGGGGTGGCACCTAATTTTCTCTCTCACTCTCTTCTTCTCTTTATGTCTCCTCTCTATCTCTATCCCCTCACTACCTCTCTCTCACTCCTTCCTTAAGTTTCTCTTTCTATCACTCCTTTGTCTCTACTTCTACCTACCTACCTCTCTCTCTCTCTCTTTGCATCTCCATCTATCTCTCTTTGTGTGTGTGTGTTTCTCTCCCTCCTTCCCTCCCTTACTCCTTATATCTCTATCTCTATCTCTTTTATCTAATTGGCATTGTCTCTTCCTATTGGAACTAGACTCCACATAAGTTATAATGCGAGCATATTATAACGCGCTCACATTTTAAGGAGACACAAGAAAATGTAAAAAATTCTTTGGATCCCTCTCTCTCTATCTCCATCCCCTATTTTCCTCATAATGTATTTCTCTCCACATCTCTACCTCCCTCCACTCTCTACCTCATACTTTCTTTCTCTCTCACCTTTGTACCTCCCTCCCCTCTTTACCAATATCCCCTCTCTCTCTCCTTCCATGTCTACTTTGCTTTATCTCTCTCTCTCCCACCTTCCCTCTCTACTTCTCACTATCTCACCTATCCCTCTCTCCCTCCCTCTCCCCTTCTCTCCCTCTCCCTCTCACTCTCTCCTTCCCTTTATACTTCTCTCTATATCGTATATATCCCTCTCTAAATATCCCTCTCTCCCTTCCCTCGCCTCTCTCTCTCTACCCCCTCTCTCTCACTCACTCTCTCCTTCCCTCTCTACTCCTCTCTATCTCTTCTCTCTCTACCTCCCTCCCACTTTGACTCCAACCATGTATTCCTTATTCTTTAAAAAGAAGCTCTTTCATTTTAATTATTTTCTTCTTGCTAGCTTATATTTTTCTCATATACTTATGCTCAATACATAAATTTCTACTTATTCTACAAATTTACAAGGCTTATTGGTAAACTTTTTTTGCATTCATTTTTAGTCTCTATGTTGTGAATGCATTAATATTGTTTGTAGGAATATTTTTTTTCTATATTACTATTAACCCATGTAGGATTGTATCACAGCTTCTTGTATTGTTGACTCCTTATCTTATTTGTTTCTTGATGGGGCAACAATTCTTCTCCGAGTCTTTAATTACAACATTATTCTTTATCATTTTTATTTCTAGATTATAATGTTGGAGAACTTTGTTGTGTGCTATTTGTTCTCTCTTCTCTAAAGAAGTATTATATATATATATATATATATATATATATATATCTCACACACATCTTTTCTCAAGAAAGATCTCTTATAGAATTACTTTTCTCTTCTTACAATCAATTTGAAGAGCTTATTTTTAATTATATATTTAAATCTCTTTGGAGTTCCTTATTGCTCATTTTTATTGACACTCTTGGGTATTGTATCACTCATATTCCTTCTTGCACACACACACAATAATAAGTCTCTCTAGGTTAAATTATATATTATTATTTTTATTATTCACACTATCATTTAGTTCGTAACATCTATGAACTAAGAATATTTAGGATAAGAACATACACTTTATTCTATTGATTTCTTGTTTAATCTAAAAGGATAAAGTATAATCTTGAATACCTTGGCAAACTCTTATGCAATCATAATATTTTTCTCTTTTCTAGAAAAGTTGGTAATTTTACTCTACCATATTAAAAAAACATTATTAATTTTTCTATTCTCTATCCCCCTTTGTTATTTCACTAATTTATTTTAGTTTTTTTTATTTTGGTGCATATTCATGTGATATTCATGGTGTTTGTTTGATTGTTTTTGTACAAATTTTATCACTATCTCACTTTATTTATTTAATTACACATAGCATGAATATTGTATTGGAATAATGGTGAAACCCACAAGTGCAACAATCCATTAGCAAAGCCAAAAAAATCCATAAATGAGAGTTACGATGGAAATTTAGTATATTGCCACAATAAAAATGAACTATAATATAATACAATGTAATGAAATAATCATGCTATAAGGGAAAAGATAATTTTTTTAATTTGTATACCAAGATCATGCGACGTGTCTAAATCCTATAAAATGAGACAAAAATAAAAAAATGTATACCTAAGTAAACTTAAGTGACAAAGTGTGAATAGGTGCTCAAGTATAACTAGCTAGATAACATATCTTTTCATACCAAAACTTGCTTAAGTGCAGCTTAGGGAGGCACAAAATAATGCATGAAAATAAAACATGGGTCCTAATAGCCTGGTTTGATGAGGTACTCAAGTAGAAAATGTATCTCTCACAAATAGAGAAAAGGAGAAAAATTCACATGGGAAAAATCCTCTCTAAAAGAGAGAAAAACATGAAAAATGTGAAGGAAAGACTTAATCAAGAGGATCCCCAAAGGAAATTTTTGTATGTGTTCTTGCTTGACATACATTATAGCTAGTCAGAGGTCCTTTTGGCCTAGGTTGGAGCCACAAGGAACCCTAGCTTCTGATATGCCTGTGTATAAACGCTTTCCTTAGTTCACTAAATAATTTGGAATGGGTGATTTTTGCCATGTTAATGATGTATTTTTAATGGAGGCCGTGAGGAATGTAGATGGAAATCCAGAAATGCACCTTTCCCCTAAATCAATTTCTCTTGTATCAAATTTTGGGAGTATTTATATCCAATTTGATAAGTTTTCCTATCTAAGAATAGGGGGTTTTGAGAAAGCCCCATTGAAATTACCTCAATATCTTGAAGATTTACTGATATTTCTGGAAGTTTGTCGACAAATGGCCATGGTTAATATTAAGTATATGAACATGGGGAAACGAGGGTATGTCTTCGCATTGAAGACCCCTTCTTTTATGTGCAAAACAAACCAGGTGGCTAGGGGAGTTGAAGGAGTTCTCAAGGAATATAACCTGCAGTATCTATCTATGAGAACTAATTTTGAGAGTAAGGGTTTTGTGAAGAAAAATCTCTATGGAGGGAGGTTAGATCAGCATCACCCATATATTGAAGATTTCTGGGAAGATTGTGTCGATGAGAATGAAGTTTTGAGAAGAGATTATATGAGGCTAACGCTAAAACAAATACAAGCTTTTGCTTTGTCATTTCAAATTCCTAAAAATGTAGTTGAGGATTCAACAATCATAGATCTTGGATATGAAAAATTTCCTGATAAATCCCACCCTAGGGTTAATTGGAGCCAAAGTGAAATTTTAGATATGATTGTGTGTGCTGCTCCAGTGCTTAAAAGAACCCAGGACTGGTTGGATGGGAAATGGTAGTAGGTTGTTGGTCCTATTTAGGAGCCTAAGTCATCATAGAAGAATGAACAGGGGTTTACGCAAGCATCTGGTGCAAGTGTATCATGGGGGAAACCCTTTGTTAGGTCCTCTAGTGAAAATTATCAGTCAAGAGGTGATGGTGATAGGCCAAAAGAAACAATGAAGTTGAAGACCATCTATGAACAAGATAGTGTGATTTTTGCTACCCCTAAGAAGAAGGCCAATCAAGAAAAACTTGTGCTTGCAGATTTTGAAGCTATCTTTCAACAGATCACTGAAGATAATATCTTTCCTCCTCCGTCTGAAGTTCTCTCTTCTCTGGCTGATAATCCACCTATCACTCCTAGAGATCCTAAAGAAACTATTAGTGGAAATGAAGATTCTAGTTTGGTAGTAGCCTCCTAGGATGACTGAAAAAAGCAGTGGAGAAGAAGAGAAAGCATATTTCTACAATGATAGTTGGAGTGGATACAGTTGCAAAGTTACTTCAAATCTCTTCAAAATCTAAGAAAGCTAGGAGGATTTCAAAGGTGGTGACTGATGCTACTTTTGGAAATCAAATGTTAGAAATTGCTGAGCTTATGAAGGATTTAAATGAAGATGAAATAACAAAGGCAGACTACAAAGTCACACGTGTTGATATGGGGCCTCCAATACTGGAAGGTGATGTGTACCATGCCAATTATTCAGTCAATGTCTTGATTAAAAGAGTGAAAGAACAGACGAAAGAAAATATAAAAATGCAATCTCAAGTCCTCATGTTGGGTAACTTTATTTCATCCATGACCACTCCTACATCTGATGAAGCCTCAAGTTCTCAGGTAGAGGACATCGATGTGCTCACCATACAACAAATTAAAAATAATTTGAGCTATTCTAGAGCTGCTTGTGAGGGGATTGATAAAATATATTAAGAGGCTATCTTCTTTTTGAATAAATTTGTACTCTTTTACACTCGAGTTATTAACAAGAGGAAGGAGTTAGTAACAGAACTTCAGCATGTCAGAAACGATCAAACTAGTATTTATGTGCTCTCTTAGGAAATGAAAGAATTGATCTCTATGGATCATAAGATATTAATTGGTGAGAAAATTGTGAATAATCCTAAGGAGCTAGACCCTTCCTGGTTCAATTCATTGGAATGTAAATTGAATATGTATGATAATCTGGTGAAGGAAATTAATAAAACACTTGATCAATATTTTGAAATGTTGGTGGAAATTAAAGAAGATTGTCGTATTTTACGTATTGGAAATTATTGATGAGTTTGATGAAAGGATTCTATATATAAAAGAGATATGTCTGAAGTTTAGAGAGATATTCAATAAGGAAATAAATGATCCTACTACAGTGACATGGGAGTCCTTCTCAAAACTCAGTGGAATGCAAATCCGCTTGAAGTAGATTATAAATCTGGAGAAGAGAAAAGATCTAAGATGTTGGTTGAGTTTGAAATTGCTTTGGGCAAATGGAGAACCAGGTTACAGATTACTAAAATGCTAGGGAGCAAGGACATATTTGCAATTGTCACTAGATATCGAGATTGCAGGTCCAAGATGAGGGCACAGGAAAAGGTGCTGGAACATGAAGTGGTTGAAGTTCTGGAAGATGAAGAAGATGAAGGAGTCAGTATTGGGAGTGGGACTATTATTTAATTTTTAGTTTTTATGTTATTTTCTTTAATTTGGCTCTCTTAATACTCCAAATACTTTTTATTTTAATTTCCAAAATGGTTGTCTTCAAGAAATTGTTATCAAGACAATATTTTTTTTGCTATTTTACTGCTTATTTCAATATAGAAAGACAACAGTGAAGTTCATGCATGTGTAATCTTTGAGTTATGGTGTGTACTGTGTGGATTTATTATGATTTTGCTTAGTATTTTGCTAGTGGATTGTCTATTATTGGAATGACAAATTTTTGGTTAGTTTCATTGTCGTGGAATGTTTATCTATGAATAAAGATTTTATAAATGGAGATGGATGCGTAAGGATTTCTTAGTATAATTTAGGTGATTTGGTAGTTTAAGCTTTTATTATTTAATTTGTGTGGATGCCTTTATAAGTTATTTATGTTGAACTGTTAGCTTCTGTTAGCTTATAAGTTATGGATGTTGAACTACTAGCTTTTGTACAAGGAATGGATTAATATTCCTTTCAGTTATTTTTCAAAGATTTTGTGAATGAAAATGCAATAGAAATTTATAAGTAGTGTGATAAGTGTTGTTCTTTAAATATGATGCAGAATCACATATCAAATTCAATTCTATTGAATACAATATAAAATATAAAATATCACAATTTCATGGAATACAATATAAAATAAAATATCATGAAGTGCAATGATTCACAATTTCAATTTTCATTGAATACAATATAAAATATCATCAACTATAGTTTGGAACAATGGAAATTGATTCATGAATCATGAAGTACATTATAAATACCTAAAAGCTGCTAATTCTCTTCCATTTCCCAAATGCAGTTAGGGACCTCAAACTGACATTCATCTTGAGATAAAGTAAAAGAGTTGTCTTGATTCTGAGTTTGCTCTTCATTTTCTTCGGCTTGTCTTAAATTCAACATTCATTGTGTGATTTTTGTCAATGTCATCTGTCTCAGTCCCACTACCACTGCCAGTGCCACTATTACCAGCCTTTGGAATTGGAGTGTTGCACAACCCGGTCCCTCTTCTTTCACATGTGGACCTCCATATTGTGAGTGCCCTTTCAAAAGGAAAATTAAAGACACTATACGTAGTTCCTTTCATCTTGAAGCAATTTTCCAAATTCTTATCTAGTTTGTTTCGTAACTTTAATTTCAAAAACCCCAATGTACTGAAAACTCTCTCATCCTCCACCGACCCCAATATCATTGTTTGACATAAATCATCAAGTTTGAAATATTTTGATATCAAATCACACAATATTTCACTTTAACCTAAGTTTGTCCAAACCTTTTTTATTGATCCCGGTTTAAAGGCCTTGTTCGTGCCCATGGATTTATATTGGTCCCTCATAATTGTTGCAAAACTCCTGGATTATTTTCTAAGCTCAACTTCATTTAAAATTTCTTCTATTTTCTGCTCATTGTTCGTTACAGTTTTCAAAAATTGTTCGATCAACATTTTTACTTCATCATGAAAATATTTTGGGTTATCTCGGTTTTCCCAAAATTTAGGATACACAATACCCACGGCTTCAAGTATTTCATGTCGAGGGAATCTTTCATGAATATCTAAGGAAAGATATTTTGCAATTTCCTTCAAATTATCACTAATAGATTTAACAATGCCTTTAAAATCATCCTTGTTAACAACTACTTCTCTGTTAGAGCTCCTGGTTGTCTTACATTTGTACATTTGTATCTCATAGCCACATACACAGATACATAAGTGCTTGCTTGCATTAAACTGTAAATAATTACTAGAATCATTCAAATCAATAATTTTTTGCCACATGAAATAATTTGGGCCTTCTTGTGTTAGATCTAGATCTAGATGATCGAGGGCCAAGCACATGTATGTTTATGCAGATTGACATATTCATTAATATACATAGTTTTTTCTTGGGATTTCTTCACAAGATTGTTCATCACATCTAGCATGGGGAGAAGAATAGCTAAAGTCAAGAGTGTGTCTATATCGCTTAACCTATGTAAGAGGTTAGGAGCTTTGTCTACAGTGTTGCAATTTTCATACATCACTCCAATCAAGGATTGATATTTTGAAAGAACTCGTTGTGTTGATCCATGTAGGGAGATCCATCTGGTATTGAAATCCTTGAGAAGCTGGTTTCTTGGTGTTATTCCTTTAGTAAAATTTTGAAATTCTGCAAAATGTTTGGGACTTCGACAGAAGTATGCGTGGATTTTGCGGACTAGATTTTTGGGTAAGTGCACAAAGTTGAGTCCACGAAATGTGGAAGTTTTTTCCTTAACCAAAAAATTGATCCCGATTTTAATAAACAGGATCCTAATTTTTAAAAATTGGGATCCCGTTATGGTTCGGGATCCCGAGCCTGAGACGAAACGGGATCCTGAGCCTGCGACGAAACGGGATCCCGATTTTCAAAAATTGGGATCCCTTTTCCCATTGGATTCTAAATTGATGGAAAAGGCACGGGATCCCGATTCTCACAAAACGGGATCCTGAATTTTAAAAAACGGGATCCCGATTTCTATAAATCGGGATCCCGTATTGTATAAATCGGGATCCATTTTTGTATTGCTATTTATTTAAAAAAAAAACACATTTCACTGCACAACGGACAGGACCCCGAGTATTGGCGACAACGACCCCCACAATCACTTGCTGTACTCTCTACACGCTTCATTTTTTGCATTTCTTTTTAATTTTGAATTGAAATTTTGAAAGAAAAATAAATGAATTTTAGCATTTTTTTAATGTATTTCCTTTACATTTTAAGGATTTTTTAAATTGTTATAGTAGAAATGAAATAACCTGTAAAAATAGACCTAAAATGCACGAAACTAAGGTTTTAAATAAAATGTGAAAAACTAACCTTGAATTGTGTTTTTAGAAACAAAATTCTAACTTTTGAAACCTAAATTGTTCGATTAAACCCAAAAAAATTGAATTTGAAAACCCTAATTGAAACAAAACAAAAAAAATTGCATTTCAAAACCCTATAAATCGAAATGAATAAAAGCATTGCATTTACAAATCCAAATCAAGCTTTTTGAAACCCTGAATCCAAATCAAACGAAAAAAAATGAATTTGAAAACACTAGTTTGAATTGAAACGAAAAAATTGCATTAAAAACCTTAATTGTTTAAAATTGAAACCCTAAATTGAATTGGAACAAAGAAATTGTTAAAACCCAAAATTAGAATCAAACAAATCATTTTGATTTTTAAAACTAGGTAATTTCGAGCTCAAAAA